>PVKH010022792.1:0-14009 GCA_004027955.1 Chaetophractus vellerosus
AATTTTTCTCTTTCAGTACCTTAAATATATCACTACTGCCTTCTCGCCTTCTTGGTTTCTGTTGAGAAATCAGCACTTAGTCTTATTAAGGATCCCTTGCATGTGACAAATCGCTTTTCTCTTGATGCTTTCAGAATTCTATCTTTATTTTGGTATTTGGCATTCTGATTAGTATGTGTCTTGGAATAGGTCTATTAGGATTTATTCTGTATGGAGTCTGTTGTACTACTGGGACATATATGTATATGTCTTTCAGGAGAGTTGGGAAATATTCAGCCATTATTTCCTCAAATATTCTTTCTGCCTCTTTTTCCTTCTGTTCTTCTGGGACACCCATGATGCATATGTTCGTGTGCTTCATACTGTCACTCAAATCCCTGAGATTTTTCTAATTTTTCTCTATCTGTTCTTTTGACTGCATGATTTCAATTGTCCTGTCTTCTGTTTCACCGATTCTTTCTTCTGCCTGTTCAAATCTGCTGTTGTATGCCTCTAGTGTGTTTTGGGGGGGCAGGGGGGAGAGGGAAGCGTATTAGTCAGCCAAAGGGATGCTGATGCAAAGTACCGGAAATCTTTTGGCTTTTATAAAGGGTATTTTTGGGGGTAGAAGCTTACAGTCACAAGGCCTTAAAGAGTCAAATTCAAGGTTACTTAAGAGGTACTTTCTCACCCAGAGTCTGTTGTTACATATTGAAGCAAAATGACAGGTGATGTCTGCAAGGGTTCAGTCTTCCTCTTAAGGCTCCGTGGTCCCAGCTTCTTCCGAACTCAGCTGTAGGCTGGCATAGGTCTTATCTCTCTCCCTGGGGCTCTTTTCTTTCCAGGCTCAGCTGCTCTTCACAAGGTCAGCTGTAAACTGTCAGGCAAATGGCTCATCTCTCTTCCCAGGCTGCAGAATCAAAGTCCTCTCCTCTGTGGAACTCTCTCATCACATGTGTATCTTATTCTATGTTCTCCTTGAGTGAGTGTCTGTTTATATAGCCCACCAAAGGGGCGGGGACTCAACTCTGCATGCCCTAATAACAGGGTTGAATGAAAGCCCTCATCTGAACACAATCAAGTAAACATAAAACCTTTGAATAATCAAAAGGGTATCACACCCAGAGGAACAGACCAGTTTACAAACATAATCAATATTTCTTTTTGGATATTCATAAATAATATCAAAATGCCACAGGGAGTATTGGGGATTGAACCCAGGACCTCTTACATGGGAAGCAGACACTCAACCTCTTGAGCTACATCCACTCCCTAGTGTATTTTTAATCTCTATTATTCTGCCTTTCAGCCTCATAATTTCTGTTGTTTCTTTTTTTTAAATTATATATCCCCCCCTTTCTGCTTGTTCTTGCTGTGTTGATTTTTGCGTTCTTCTGTGTCTGCTTGTCACCCCTCTGTTGCGGTGACCCGCTGAGTCAGCTCATTGCGCGGCAGCCTTGCCTGCTCGCGGGTGGCTTTTCCTGCCCGTGGGGGCTTGCCCTGCCCGTGGCGGCTTGCCCTGCCCGTGGTGGCTTTGCCCTGCCATGGTGGCTTGCCTTCTCAAGGTGGTCTGCCCGCTCAAGGAGGCCCCAGGAACTGAACCCGGGGCCTCCAACGTGGTAAGCCAGCGCTCTACCAATTGAGCTACAGCCGGTCCCTGTTGTTTCTTTTTATATTTTCAAATTCTTCTTTATTCTCACAAATTGTCTGCTTAATAATTATCTCTTTATGCTTATTTTCCTTCATCTCCTTGAACTTTGATTAGTTGCTCCAAATTTTGTTTCTCTTATGAAGTTTTAATTTGTTCCCTTGACTAAGCCATTCTAAGGTATGGCTTTCAATTTTTTTTTCTTTGTGCTAGGCATTTGACTATCTTGATGAGTTAGCTCTGAAAGTCTGTTTCTCTCTCTTGTCTAGGGTTTTATTGTTGATTGGCTTTGTATTAATGCTCTTCTTTGATGCTTGGTCCAACTTATTCTAGGCCTTTAGAATAGCCTGTGTTTGATCAGATTTTCTTAGTTCTTCTTCATTGGATTCTTGCTCTAGATACACAGTACAATTTTTCCCCTAATTTTAAAATAATTTTATTTGACATTGTATTTACCACTTAACATACGGTGATTATGAAGTACAATGTTATATCCTTCCCTGTGCATATATTCTCTAGTCAAGTATTGAGAATGCCCAGGAATTTTATATAGCAGCTGAACTTTAAACTGCCCCAGAATGTGCTAAAACTTTGGTTCCTTCAGTTTTTTACTGTGGAACAATGCTAAGTATGTATGCTTATTTAATCAACATCATCAATGGTGTATCTAGAAGAAGCACCAGCAGATGGAGGTACTCCACCACCAGAGAAGCCCCCAGGCATTCCCCCTGGCATGCTTCCTGCACTCTGGTACAGCTTGGTAATGATGGGGTTGCAGACTTTCTCCAGCTGTTTCTGCTGATGTTCAAATTCCTCCTTCTCTTCGGTCTGATTCTTACTGAGCCAGGTGATGATTTCATTACATTTGACAAGAATCTTCTGTTTGTCCTCATCATTGATCTTGCCTTGAAGTTTCTCATCTTCAACTCTTTCTTTCATGTTAAATGCATAGGATTCAAGCAAATTCTTAGAGTATACTTTGTCTTTCTGCTTCTCATCTTCAGCTTTGTACTTCTCAGCTTCCTGGACCCATGTGCTTAATGTCTTCTTTGCTCAAATGGCTCCTGTCTTTAGTGATGGTAATCTTATTCTCTTTTCCTGTACTTATTCTACAGCAGAAACATTGAAGATGCCATTGGCATCGATATCAAAGATGACTTCAATCTGAGGAACATCATGGGGGGCAGGATGTATCCTGTGAATTCAAACTTGCCAAGCAGATTGTTATCCTTGGTCATGGCGTGCTCACCTTCATAAACCTGAATGAGCACACCATGCTGGTTGTCAGAGTATGTAGTGAAAGTCTGCGACTGCTTGGTGGGAATGGTGGTATTGTGCTTGATGAGGACAATCATGACTCTAACAGCAGTTTCAATAACAAAGGAAAGAGGAGTGACATCCAAGAGCTGCAAATCTTGAATGTTTTCAGATTTGTCTCCAGATAGGATTGCTGTCTGAACAGATGTACCATAATCAACAGCCTTACTAGGGTTGATGCTCTTGTTCAGTTCTTTTCTGTTGAAGAAGTTCTGGAGAAATTTCTGAATCTTAGGGATATGATTAGAACCTCCCACCAGGACATTGGCATTTTCTAGATATTTCTGCTGTTTGTCAAGCTTGGCCAGATCTTTCTCCACAGGGTCCAGGGTGCCACATAGCAGGTCAACATTCTGTTCTTCAAACCAGGCATGGGAGGTATAGAAGTTGATTCCTTCATAGAGAGAATTATTCTCAATACTGGCCTGGGTCCTGGAGTAGAGAGTTTGCTTGGCTCATTCACAAACAGTATGGAGGTGGCAGACACCTCTCTTGTTCTCACTGATGTCCTTATGATGCTTGCACTTGAACTCAGCAATTAAATGGTTGACAATTCAGTTGTCAGTCTTCTCCACCTTAGTATCTCCAGCTGTAGATTTGACCTAAAATATTCCATCTTCGGTAGTGCCACCTCAAAAGTGCCACCTCCTAAGTCAAAGATCAGCACTTTTTTCCCAGCACCAACCTTTTTGTCTAAGCCATAGACAACAGCAGCAACAGTTGGTCCATTGATGATTCTGAGTACATTGAGGCTGTCAGTAGTTCCAGCATCTTTGGTGGCCTGATGCTGAGAGTCATTAAAATGAGCTGGCACTGTGACAACAGTGTTGGTAACAGTCTTTCCATGGTAGGCTTCTGCAATTTCCTTCATCTTTGTCAGAACCATAGAGGATACCTCCTCTGGATAGAAACTTTTGGTCTCATTCTTGTAGTCTACTTGGACTTTGGGCCTGCCCACATCATTTGCCACCATGAAGGGCCAATGCATCTTATCAGTCTGGACAATAGCATCATCAAATCTATGTCCAGTCAGACTGTGTTAGTGGGGTTCATTGCAGCATGATTCTTCGTGGCATCACTGATCAATTGCATGCTATCAATAAAAGCAACATAGCTTTGAGTAATTGGATTCTCCTGATCGTTTGCAATTATCTCCACTTTTCTGTGCTGAAAAACACCCACACAAGAGTAGGTGGTGCCAAGATCAATGCCAATTGCTGGTCCCTTAGACCTGGTTGCTTATCATAGGCCCAGTTCATAGAAAAAAAAACAGCAATTCTAAAAGCTAGTGCTGTGTTCAATAAGCACAGTACAATTTTTAAGATTGCACTTTTTGTGTAATTGCTTCACCTCCAGGAGAAAGCTTCTTTTCCTCTGTTCCTTCTCCAGGACTCTTTACCTATTCCGTTTGTTTTCGTGCAGAATTTTCTCCCCAGCTCCTATGATTTGTTTAAAACCTCTCCCTCATCCAGTGCCCCGTTTTCTTATACTTTTCAGTTCTGGGACCCTCCTGTCTTAACAGCAGTTCAGTTTAGCCCTCCCTTTCCCCCACTTTTTTTCTTTGTGAGGCTTTTCTGCCTCTGGTTTCTTCGGGGAAGCCAGATGGGGTCAATCCAGAAAGGTGGGTCACTCCAGAAAAGTCCTGTTTGCATTTAGGTGGTCCAGCTAACAGACCCTGGATTGAGTGGGCATACCAGTTACCAGCCACAGTTCTTCTGTGGTCTCTCCCCCCATCCTCCTGGGGGAAGCCTTTTGTGTGCAGCACTCCTCAGTGGCTTGAGTGTTGCCTTGGGTCCCTGTGCCTAGATAGGCATGGGGTTCTAATTCACTGCTGTGAGTGGCTCTATAATGTGTGCCCCAGTGGAAGGTGGGAGGGATCTGGGCTGCTGCCTCTGAGCAATTCCCTAGCTGCGCGGGACCAAGTGAGGAGTAGGGAACTGGACTGGTAGGTCCAAAACAAAGTTTCCTACCCGATATTTTTCTTTTTCTTCAATTCAGCATTTGTGGAGTCCTGCATTCTCTACCGTCCTCCAGACTTCTAAGCAATTGGGATTTGTCCTTTTATTCACTGAATCTCTGGTGAGGTTTTTTTCAGGCGATTTCTTACATCACCATATTGCTGATATCTTCCAAAAACCAGCTTTTGGTATCATTGATTCTGTTGTTTCTTTATTCTGTCTTTCACATATCTTCTCTCTAATCTTAGATATTTCCTTTCTTTTGTACACCATGCATGGGTTTAGTTGGCTCTCCTTTTTCTAGATCCTCTAGTTGTGAAGTTAGGCCTGTGATTTGAGATCTCTCTTTTTAATCTAAGCATTTAGATGTATAAATTTTCCTCTCAGCACTGCCTTGGCAACATTCCATAACTTTTGGTATATTGTGGTTTTGTTTTCATTCACCTTAAGACGTTCACCTTGTGATTTCCTCTTTGACCCATTGGTTGTTTAAGAATGCATTGTTTAATTTCCACATATTCATGAAATTTCCGGTTCTCCCTCTGTTACTGATTTCTAGCTTCATTCCATTTTAGTTGAGGGAAGATACCATGTTTGATTTCAATATTTTTGAGTTTATTCAGACTTGGTTTGTGCCTTAACATATGGTCTATCCTGAAGAGTGACCCATAGGCATTAGAGAAGAATGTATATTCTGCTGCTGTTGGGTGAATTGTTCCAAATATGTCCATTAGGTCTGGTTGGTTTATAGTATCAGTCAAGCCTTCTATTTCTTTATTGATCTTCTGTCTAGATAGTCTATCCATTACTGAAGGTGGTGTATTGAAATCTCCTACTAATATCAAATCTGTCAATATTTCCTTTATAAATTTTGGGGCTCTGCCATTAGCTGCATATATACTGATAACTGTTTCATCTTCTTGTTGAATTGACCCCTTTCTCAGTATATAGTGACTTTGTCCCTCGTAACAGTTTTTGATTTAAAGTCTACTTTATATGACATTAGTATAGCTACCCCAGCTTTTTTTTGGTTACTATTTGCATGGCATATATTTTGCTATCCTTTCACTTTCAACCTACTTGTGCCTTTGAATTTAAGGCACATCTCTTGTAAATAGCATATAGTTGGGTCATGCTTTATTTATAGATTCTGCCTATCTCTGCCTTTTGGCTGCAGAGTTTAATCCATTCACCTTTAAAGTAACTACTGATAATACAGGGTTTTCTTCTGCTATTTTATTATTTGGTTTTTGTAAGTCTCATACCAAGACAAATAAGTGTAATTAGTAAGTCTAATGCCTACTTTCCATTTTGAGTCCCTTCTTAGTTCCTTCAGTGTATATTTCGATGTATATTTTTCAGATATTTTCTTTGTGGTTTCCAGGGGACTTAACTTTACATTCTAAATCTATAACAATCACATGTGAATTGATACCAACTTCAATAGTATACACCAATAGTGTTCCTATACCCCTCCGCCCCCCACCCTTTCTTGTACTTGTTACATACTACATCTTTATACATTTTATGTCCAAAACCATAGATTTATCATTATTTTTTATGCATTTGCATTTTAGGACCTGTAAGATGTAAAAAGTGGAATTTCATCCCCTCTTATACACTTAGCCTGCTGTTTTTGCTTCTGCCTCAATCAATCCACTATAAACAGTTTTACCAGGGTTGTCAGCAAAGCCCTGGTTTGCTAAATCCAAATTCACATTTCTGAATTTGCTGATCTTTTGGTAGCATTGGCCACTGTTGACCATTCCCTTCTTCTTGAAACTCTCTTTTCTCATTTTCATGTCCCACTTTCTTAAGGCCTTTTCTGAGTCTCATCTGTGCCTCCTCTTCTACATGTGACCTTCAATGTTGGGGTTTTCTTCTCAGTCTCCCTACTTTTCTAGGGTGATTTTGTTGATTCTCATGGATTCACCTACTGCCTGACAACAGTCTATGCTGACAACTCCCAAATCTTATTTTTTCTAGCCCAGATCCCTCTCTTGATCTCCAGACTCAAATAGCCAGCTGGACACTTCCATTTTGGATAACCTACATATATCCATACTTAACACATCCACAACTGAACACAGCATATTTTCCAGTGTATGCTTTCTCCTGAAGTCCCTTTTTTGTGGGGATGGTATCACTGTTCTCTCCTTATTACACCTGTCAGCTTCAAATCATATTGATTTTACATCTTAAAGACTTTTTTGAAATTCTCTCTTCCTCTTATTCCCACTACCACTTCCTTAGGACCACAGATCCTCATGCCATAACAGCCTCCTAACTTATTTTCCTGCCTCCATTCTTGACTACAATCCTATTAGTTCTCTATATTGCTGCCAGAGTTATCTTTCTAAAGTGGAAATATAATCTCATCACTCTTCCTTAAACCTTCTTTCTTGACTCCTTATTATCTATACCAAAGTTTTTCAACTTCAACACTATTGACATTTGGGGCTAGCTAATTTTTTGTTGTGGAGGAGCTATCCTATCATTGTGGGATGTTTAGCAGCCATCCCTGGCCTCTACCCACTAGGTGCTAGTAGCATCCCCATCCCCCTGTTGTGATAACCAAAAATGTCACCAAACAATCTTTGCCAAATGTCCTGTAAAGGAGGAGGGGCAAAATTGACTGGTTGCAATGAATGTGGTTAATAGTATAAGTATAGGAATGTTCTTCCATGAACTAGAACAAATGTTTGTCACTATTACAATGTGTTCATAATAGGGTGGTATATGGGAAAAAATACACCTAATGCAAATGATGGACTGTAATTAACAGTAATATTTCAATATTCTTCCATTAACTATAACAAAGGTACCACACTGATGCTGAGTGTCAACAATAGGGGGCATAAGAGCTATGGAGTTTTTCTTTTTGGAGCAATGAAAATGTTCTAAAATTGATTGTAGTGATGAATGCACAACTCTGTGATTATACTTAGAGCCATTGATTGTACACTTTGGATGGATCATATGGTACATGAATAAAACAGCTTTTTAAAAATCTATTGGAAACCACTAATATATAGCATAAAATCCAAGTGTCTTAGCATGGACACAAGGCCCTTTATTATCTTTCCCTGCCTGCCTCTCCAGCCGTCTTTTCACCCCTTTTTGCCTCATATTGCCCTCTATGCGTCAGGCTTACTGCTTACTTTTAGGCCTCTTGAAACTGTCCATACTCTCTAGTCTCTGCGCTTAGTCCATGCTTTTCCCTCTGCTAGGAACCCCGTAGCTCCCATCCACCACTCCTTTAGCTTGACTGACTTTTCAGTCCCTCAGAATTCAGCTCAGAGCTCACCCCTCAGGACACAATTTTTACTCTTTGAGTTTGGATTAGGTGCCAACTTTCCGTGCTCCCATTGCACCCCCAGTTTCCCTCTCCCTGTTCACCATGCTGTATGGCATCTGTTTCTTCACTTGTCTTTCTTCCAAATGGTCAGAGTTGGATGGCAAAGACTGTGTTGTGTTTTTTTTTTTTAAACGTCTGTCTCCTCAGCACAGTGGCTTACTCCTAGTAGACACTCTAAATGTCGACAGAATGAATGGTTAGTGCTCAATAAGTCTTTGTTGAATGAATGAATAGTCCTCCTTGAAACAGCTTCTTTTCTCAGCTCTTTCACTTTCCACCATTCCATCTTGTTTATGTAATTGAAAAAAAGCCAACTGGTTAGTAGGTCAAGGAACAGTCACCTCCAAAGCAAGAATTTTAAAGAAAACTATGGCAGTTCCATAAAATCTATGGTGCATGGATTGAAATGGAGCAAAATAATTTTATGTTGTGGTTGGTACCAGAAAACCAGGAACAAGAAATTGGACTGAAATAGGAACATGGAAAAGAAACAGAACATTTTTCTACTGCAACATATGGATTTCTCATTAGCCTGTGTAAGGGAAAACCGGGGGCAGGATAGGGCTCAGTGACTGCAGCTGTCCACACTCTCTCTCCTCATCATTCTGCTGCCACCACACCTGGTCCCTGGAGATACCCTCACTTCTCAGCTATTTTGGCTTAGGTATGGACAAATCCCCTTGGTTCAGCAGAGACTAGCCTGGAAATTTTCAAAAGACGCTTTGCTTGGGAAAAGCAAAACAAAAGTAAAAACAGGAAATAAAGTATAGAAATGATACAAATAGAGAGTGCAAAAGAAAAAAAAATCCCTTTGCCAAAGATAACAGCAGCCTGATAGCAGCTTTACTTAACTCAATTTTACCAAGCACATGGTTTCCCTGATTTTGTTTGTTTGCTTTTCTAGTTTGTTTTGTTTTGTTTTACTATTGCATTGTTTCCTTATGGGGAACTTGTCCTCCTTTTTAGTATGACTATTTTCCATCTCTCACTTAAGAATCTCCTCCATCTTCTTCCGGCAAAGAGTTAGAATTGGAGTCATAGTCACTTTCTCTTATACATAGTGGGCCACTGATATCAGATGGAGAAATGAGCTTTCCAATCTTTTTCTAAGGATAAAATAGCTCAGTGATTCCAAGCACACATCTAAGAACCAATGCTAAGCATCCATGATAAAATTTTCACTTGCCTGGGTGAAGTGAAAAGCACTGACAATGTTGTGAGATTTTAAATAATGTATTCAGTGTAACAAATTGTCCCTTTTATTCTGTCATTTTTTTGGTAATAAAATAATAGGTGGTAGTTTATGAGTTTTGGAGTTTTTTTATGTCCTTATTTGACAAAATCAAAAGTTAATAACTCTCTATAGGTACCCCCAGTTTTAAAGCATTCTTCATGGTCTCTGAAACCCAAAACTCTGACCAACAGATATTTTATAAGGCACTGAAGTACCCTATATTGTTTTTATGCTTTGGGGGTCATTTGCAAAGGTATTTTTATATATAAATGATTTTTTAATCCTCCCAAAGGGCATGCTGTAGTTAACTGTGTTTTCAACGGCATAGTTTTCAAGTTTATTTAGGTTTGATGTTCTTTTCTGAGGAACCAGGTAGTTGGAATAACAAGATCATTCTAGATTTTCATTTATTGATTTCATACTACCCTGTGCTAGGACTCTGGGAGACTACAGATCCGAGTAAGTTATTGTCCTGCCTTCAAGGAAATCCTAGACTAGAGAACGCGAGGTTTAAACAGTGGTAGAGGAGGTCTGTACTCTGGGAGCCAGGGGAAAGGAAGTACCTAATTCTGCCTAGGACACCTTTACAGAAGAAGTAAAGTTTTGCCCAAGGAAAAGTTGAGAAAGGCATTCCAGGCAAAAAAATCGCTAGAACTGGAGACCAGAATGAGTTTGGCACATCAGGAGATAATCCTGGGGACTTTCATGTGGAAATGTGTAGGAGAGTAGCAGAAGATGAAGCTGAAGAGATTTTACCCTGTTATAATTTCATGTTCTACACCTACCTGTTACTGAACATATAATCTTCATACCTGTAGTCTGGGAAAAAAGTCTGAGCAAAAAAGTCTATTTTATTTTGTGATGTCTTTGTCCATCAGTCTGACCTCAGTTAATGGCTTTTGCAGATGCTCCTGAAATTTAGTATGTGTAAATGTCTTGTGCTTGGATTCAAAGAGTTAACTACCAAAGAACAGGACAGGGGAGCCTGGCATAGGCTTTCTTGCTGACCATAAACTTACCCTGAGCCCATGATGAGCCTAAGCAGACATGAGCACAGTTACCGTCATAGTGGCTTCTTTGAGCCACAGAATCCAGGGAAGCAGTGGGAGAGGCCTGCCAAACCAGGGCCTGGCTTGACAGCATCTGGAGCACTGTGTTCAGGTCTGGATTTTGCATGCCACTTTGCAGGGGAGATAAAATAATCTACAGGTCATCCGGAGGAGATTGCCTAGAAACCATCATACACAGTGTAATTTAAAAGAGGGACAAGATAACCGCAAAGGCTAGGTTAACGGATTTCTTGAGGAAGAGGGGGGTGATTTATTCTGCATTACAACAGTGGACTGGATGGAAACTGTGGGAATACTGGTTTTGGCTCAATGTAAGAAATTACTTTTTAAGAGCTTTTTGTACAGTCACATAATGTTATGAAAATATTTTGCCAAAATATGGAAGTATTTTGACAGAAACAGGATTGTCACCTTTACCTGTGGAGATGAAATAGAGAAGAGCCTACACTGAAGGGATGGTTAGACCTCTAAAGCTCCTTCCATTGTTAATTCTATGGAATTTTAGCATTTATTCTATTTTTACAGCATCTGACTCTTACCCAGCTTTGCCACCCTTGTCCTTACATTAGCCCATTAATTGTGAGTTTTCTTATTTTTTAGTATCTCACCAAAAGAATACCACAGAACCCAAGATATCAGCATGTCAAGTCAAGACTGGACACTGGTGAGTAAAGATTAGAAAATTAGACCTCTTTTTTTTTGTAATATATTAGCCAGTTATTAACAAGGCAGCCCATCATACCTGGTATACTTCTCTTTTAAAGTTGCTTTTTAGATTATCAGTAAAACATTGTGTTCACATAATTCAGCTTATTATTCCTTTCAACAAATAAGGAATTTGTACAAGACGAAGGGTAAGAAATAATATCAGGAGATCAACCTCTGCTTTGGAAGACATTAAGTTTATTCCTTTAAACTGGCCATGATAGATTATATATGTGCACATTTGTTCAATTTAATATTTGCAGAGTGCCAACTACATGCAAAATTATGGCCTTTGGAATGTATAAAGATGAGTGTGAATCATAGTTCTTGCAATCAAAGAGCTTAGATTTAAGTAGAGGGAGGTGGACTTGAATGAGTAAAATATGAGACAAAATTAAATTGGTGCTGCATTTTCAGGTAAAATGAAGTTTAAGAGTGCATTACTTCTTCTTTCCATGATCTTAACATTTTTTCAGTGTCATGTGATAAAGGCAACTCCCCAGACCTTGGACGCGTAATCTTAGGAGGTTTGGTTATTTATGTAATTTTTTCAGCCTTTTAAAGCATGCCGTGGAAAACCCATCTGATTAAGATGGTTTTGTTAGTAGATTGTGGTACTGTAAACCGTTAGCCCATACTGAATTTTTCACCAGTAGCCTCAATACAAGACAACTGAGAAAGTAAACTGAGATACTGACTTTGTTTAAATCTTCTCGTTGATTTTCTTTCCCTTTGTCCAGTCTCTCTTCAAAATCATTATCCCCATTATGCATGCTTCCTCATACAAACTAGACTTAAACTAAAGGTTTTAAATGGACCACATTAGCAGATGCTATTTCTTGGTATCTTTTTTTCACACATTTGCAAGACATCAAGATACATCCTTGAAAATTCCCTGTTTGATGGGCAGGTGAAAAATATTATCTCTGTTTTCAAGAGGGTGGAAATTGTGGCACAGAGATTATGTGATTTACTTGAAGTTCTGTAAGGGAGAGGGAGCTAGGATTTGTATGCAGATGAGGAAGGCGATACTAGAGATCTGGTACCTGCTCTTAGGCCCTGCTGCCCCTGTGTTTCCCCCTAGCCTTATTTCTTCTACCACAAATACTTCAACTTCTCCATCTCTACCTGTCTTACCCTGAACTGCAACTGTGATCCACCTTCTGGAATAAGCTATTCTGTGAGGTAAGCACCTAGATTAAAAATGCCATGTGTTAGGAGTCCAAATATCATTTTAAAGACTACTAGAAAGGACAGAATTTCTTTTGGAACCTTTATACTTTCTTAAGATTCTAAGAGCTGGGCCTTATTTTATATATATCTAGTTTTGTCTGTACCTTCATAGTTTTTTTGCTCCTGGTAATTGAATTGGGGTTTGTGAATGAAAATTCCTGCTTTCTCTTCAGTTCTTCAATTCATAACCAAAATCTGACTCAATTATGGTGCCTGAAAAGAATTTCAATTTGTTTTTGAAATTTAGATACTTATATCTCCTTTTTGTAATAGTGAATACCAACATCCTGTTTTATCCTGAGATTTTTAAACTAGTTTTTTTTTTTTAATTAAACTTTTATTTTGAGGTATTTGTAGAGGCACATGCAATTGTAAAAAATAATAGAGAGATTCCCTGGACCCTTTACCCAGTTCCCCAGTGGTAACTAATTACTGCAATATCACAACCACGATATTGACATCGACACATTAAAGATACAGAACATTTCCATCCATACAAGAAAGTTGCCCTTTTATAGCCTACTTTCCACCCCCACCCCTCCTTAACAGCCTTGGCAGCCACTAATCTGTTCTTCATTTCTATAATTCTGTCATTTCACAAATGCTATATAAATGGAATTATACTATATGAAACCTTTTGGATGGACTTTTTTCACTCAGCAGAATTCTCTGGAGATTCATCCAGGTTGTTGCCTGCATCCGTAGTTCTCTTTATTGCTGAGCAGGGTTCCATGGTATGGATGTACCACAGTTTGTTTAACCATTCATGCCTTGGGTTATTTCCATTTTGGGCTATGATGAGTAAAGTTGTTATAAACATTTGTATATTGGTTTTTGTGTGAACAAAAATTTTTGTATCTCTGGGATAAATGCCTAGGAATGCAAGTGCTAGATATGGTCGTTCTATATATCGTTTTTAAAGAAATTGCCTATTTTCCAGAGTGGCTGCAACATTTTATATCCCACCAGCAATGTGTGAGTGATCCACATCCTCAGGATTTGTTGTTGTTGCTTTTTTATTTTAGCTATATTGATAGGTATTTAGTGGTTTATCATTATAGTTTTAATTTGCATTTCCCTAATGGCTAATGATGTTAAACATCTTTTCATGTGCTTTTTTGCCATCTGTGTATATCTTCTTCAGTGAAATGTCTACTCATGTCTTTTGCCTCCATTATAATTGGCTTGCTTACTTTTTTACTGTTGAGTTTTGACAGTTCCTGCTATATTTTAGTTACTAGTCCTTTGTCAGATATGTGGTTTGCAAATATTTTTTCCCAGTTTGTAGTTTGGCTTTTTTACCATCTTAATAGGATTTTAAATATTGATGAAGTCCAGTTTGTCAGCTTTTCCTTTTGTGGATTATGCTTTTATTATCAAATCTAAGAATTCTTGTCTAGCCCTAGACCTCGAAGATTTTCTACTTTTATCAAAGTGTTATATGTTTGCATTTTACATTTAAGTCCATGAGATATATATATATATATATATATATAAAGATTTATTT
>PVKH010022793.1:0-14013 GCA_004027955.1 Chaetophractus vellerosus
AGCCCATAGTCTCTGCTCTCTGGAAGTACACCTAAAACTCTGGCATCACATATAGGCTTGAATAGAAGAGACAGATGGACCATGTGCAGTAAAGACATATTTTGATCAGACTCTGTCACTCTCAAGAGCAAGGATTCCAAATTAGGGTCCACTGTAAGGCACCAAACTCTGGGGCTATCTGTCCTGATATAGGACCTGGATGTCTCCAGAGCCCTCAGGAGCCCCTCTGTTTGGGGTGATATCCATATTGGAAGTCTAGGAGGCCCTACTGGGATGTGCATAAGTGTTACCTCTGGGTTGACCTCCTGACTCACTTTGAAGTCTCTTAGCCCTATGAACTTATCTGTCTTTACCATTTCCCCCTTTTATTCAAAGTCTTTTTCCAGTCATATTGCCCGTAATTTCCCATAATTGGAAGCTACGAGTCTTCCAATTTTGTTCTTATTTTTGAATTTTGTTTTCACTATTCTGTATCACTTGTTTTTCCATATATATTTTAGTATCAGGTTCTCTGTTTCTGGGGAAAAAAAGGCAGTTGTAATTTTGATAGGGATTTAGTGAATCTGTAGATGAATTTTAAGAGTATTGCTATCTTATTAGTATTATATCTTTAATCCAGGAGCATGGGATGTCTTTCCATTTACTTAGGGTCTCATTAATTTATTTCAAACATACATAGTTTTTAGTGTACATTTCTTGTAATTCCTTTGTTAAATTTATTCCTATGCTGTTGGAGCTATTGCAAATGGAGCTGTTGTCTGGATTTAATATTCAAATTGTTCATTACTAGTATATAAAATACAATTTATTTTTGTGTTTTAATCATTTTCCTGTAAACTTGCTGAACTCATGCTTTATAGATCTTTATATACTAGATAATATCATCTGTCCATAGAGCTCATTTTACTTTTTACTTTCCAATTTGCATACCATATATTCCTTTTTTCTTCTAAGTGTCCAATATAAAACCTCCAGTATCATGTTGTATAGAATAGGCAAAAGAAACATTTGCCTTCTAACAGTACTTAGAAGTAAAGCTTTCCATTTTTCACCACTCAGTATAACAGCTATGGGAATGTCATAGCCATCCTTTACCAGATTGAGGAAGTCCACTTCTATTCTTAGTTTGCTGGATGTTTTTATAATGAAAGGTGTTAGATTTTGTCAATTCTTTTTTCCCCTGCATCCATTAAGAGGGTCATGTGACTTTGGTCCTTTACTCTACTAATATCATCTCTAACAGTCATTGATTTTCATATTTTGAACCAACATTATCTTAATGGGATAAATCCCACTTGGTCATCATGCATAATCCTTTCCATATTTTGCTGGAACGGGTTTCTTAGCTGTTGGTTTAAGAAATTTTTGCCAATATTTTTTGAGAGATTTTCATCTTATGATATTTTTGTCTGTTTTTTGTATTAGGGTAACCCTGGTGTCATTGAATAATTTTGGAATTATTCCATCTTCTATTTTTCATAAAAGATTATGGAGGTGTGGTATTAGTTATTCTTTACACATTATTTTAGAATTCAACATTGAAGCTATTTTGGGTCTGCATTTTTCTTTGCTTTTTGATTAAATTTTAAATCTCTTTACTTGTTATAAGTGCATTAAAATTTTTACTCTTCCTCAGTGAATTTCAGTAGTATTTGTCTTCCTAATATTTGTATATTTTACCTAGGTTATTGCATTTGTGAACATACAAATGTATACTGTGGTGCTTTATAATCATTTACATTTTTCTAAGTATGGTAGTGATGTTTTCTCTTTTCTTCATGATTTCAGTAATTTATGTCTTCTCACGTTTTCTCTTGGTACTGTAGCTAAATGTTTGTCCATTTGGTTTTGATCTTTTCCAAGAACCAACTTTTGATTTTTTTGGCTTTCTCTATTATTTTTCTATTTCTATTTATTTCTGCACTAAACCACTAAATTATTTTTTTGGTTAGGCAAGGGAGTATATAGTTTATTAAGAAACAAGAAAATGAGAAAAGTACATGGTCCAAGGCATGGACTGCGGCCATACTGCAGGGTGAGTTGCGCCTGCACTAAAGTATTTTTTTATTTCTGCTTGCTTTGGGTTTAGATTGCTATTTTACATCTAATTTTTTAAGGTTAATGATAAGGGTGTTTGATATCTTTTCTTCTTTTTTTTTAATGCAGTGATTGCAGCTATAAATTTATTTCTTTGCAGTGTTTTAACTGCATTCTCTATGTTTTAGCATGTTGCATTTTTAATCATCATGTTACAGTTTGATGTAATTATGAATTCCAAAAATCGATATTGAATCATGCTTGTAAACTGATCTGTTCATCTGGCCATGATTGGGTTATGATTAAGGCATTGACAGGGCCAAGTCAGTAAGGCATTGAGCCCCGCCCCTCGGTGGGTGTGGTCTCACGTATAAAAGGCAAGGCAAAAGACAGAGGGAGCAGATTTGAGAAGCACATTTTTGAGAAGCAGTTCTGATGTTGAAGAGGACGCCCCAGGAGAAGAGAAATGAACCATTCACCTGAGAGTCTACAACTGACCTGGTGGAGGAGGCTCTAAGCCCGGAGAGAAACACAGCCCCAGGAAGAGAGGAACCCAAAAACCCGGAACCCTGGCAAACGTCAGCAGCTGTATTGCTCCAACACATGGACTTTGGTGAGGGAAGAAACTTATGCTGTGTGGCCTGGTAACTGTAAGCTTCTATCCCAAATAAATACCCTTTATAAAGACCAACCAATTATTGGTATATTTGCAAAGGCACCCCTTTGGCTGCCTAATACACATCACAAATTATTTTGTAACTTCCCTAGTGAATTTCCCAAATCTCCTTTCTTTTATTTATTACTAATTTAAACCCATTGTTATTGTAAATGGTACTTTATATGACTTACATAATTTTAAATTTATTGAAGCTTAAGTTATAGTCTAACATATGGTGCCTTCTGGCAAATGTTCCACAGGCGCTTGAGAATAATGTGTATTCTGTTTTGTTGGGGGGTGGTTGTAAATGCCAGTTTAGTATGGTTTTTTTAAATTTTTGTTGTGATAGGTTTTTTATATACCATGGAAAAATCATGTTCTTAATCTAAATTGAACCTATTGTAAATAGAACTTTGGAAAATGTAAATTTTTAGTCAATGTGTGGTCCAAGTGAATAAGTTTTGACATTAATCTTATTACAAGAAATTTTATAAACAGAATGCTACATGGAGGAGAGAATCTGGAAGTCATTGGAACCCAGAAGAAAAAGGAGAGGGCATAACCACGTGACAAGAAAGTCAAGGAACCCAAAGATGGTGGGGCAGCCTGTATGCTACCAAGCTTGGAAGGAAACAAGCCTTCAAGCTTCTGAAACTGCGAGTCAATAAATTCCTGTTGTTAGGCAACTCATTGTGTGGTATTTCTCATAGCAGCCAGGTATCTAAGACATTTGCACTTGAGTTCTCTATTTCTGATTTAATCTTCTATCTAGCTGTTCTATTCAGTATTTAAAGTGGAGTATTGAATCTCCAATGATCATTGTTGAATTATTTCCTTCCTTTTGCTCAATTGATGTTTTCCTTGTTCGTAGTTCTATATATCCTCAAGAACTGAAGTTCAGTTATTAATTTGAGATCTTTCTTCTTCTCTTATATAGGCATTTGTAGCTATGAATTTATCTCTGAGCATTGCCTTCACAATATCCCGTAAGTTTTGCTATGTTGTGTTTCCATTTTCATTCACCTCAAGATATTTCTTCATTTCTCTTTTGATTTTTTCTTTTGCCCATTGGTTTTTTAAGAGTGTGATGTTGGGAACCAGCTGTAGCTCAATTGGTAGGGCTCTGGCTTACCACATGGGAGACCCCGGGTTCGGTTCCTGGGGCCTCCTGGAGAAGGCAAGCCACCGGGAGCAGGCAAGCCACCGCACAGTGAGCTGACTCAGTGGGATGCCGCAGCAGGGGGAGAGAAGTAGACACAGAAAAATGCAAAGCAAATGAACACAACAAGCACAAGCAGCAAGGGGGGATATATAAATAAATAAAAATAAATATTTTTTAAAAAAGAGCGTGATGTTTAATTTCCACATATTTGTAAATTTTCCAGTTTTCAAGTTTATTATTTATAGCTTGATTCCACTGTGGTCAAACAAGTTACCTTGTATGATTTGAATATTTTAAAATTTATTGAGACTTCTCTTTAACCCTAACAAATATCCTATCCTGGAGATATGTGCTTATGAAATGAATGTATATTCTGATGTTGTCGGTTGAAGTGTTTGATATATGTCTGTTAGCTCTAGTTGGTTTATAGTGTTTACCAATTTCTCTATTTTCTTGTTGATCTTTGTTTAAATGTTCTATCCAGTATTGAATATAATGTATTGAAATCTCCACCTATTACTGTAGAATTTTCTATTTCTCCCATCACTCTGTCAATGTTTGCTTCATATATATTTTAGGGACACTGCTGTTGGGTGCACATGTTTATTATTGTTATGTATTCTAGGTGAACTGACCCTTTTATCAATACATAATGTCCTTTTTGCCTCTTGTAATAGTTTTTACTTGAAGTCTATTATCTCTAGTATTAGTATTGCCATCCAACTTGATTTTTGGTTACATTTTCAAGGAGTGTTTTTCCATCTGTTCACTTTCAACCTATATGTGTCTTTGTATCTAAAGTGAGATTCTTTCAAATAGCATATGGTTGGATTATGCTTCTTTATCCATTTTGCCAATCTCTGCCTTTTGATTGTAGAGTTTAATCCATTTCCATTTAAACTAATGACTGATAACACAATATTTACTTCCACCATCTGATAATTGTTTTGTATGTTTTATAGCCACTTTGCGAGTGTCTCTCTTTCCCCCCTTTATTGTCTTACTTTATATTTAGCTAATCTTTTGTAATGAGCCATTTTGAATCACATCTCATTTCCCTTTTTGTAACTTTTAAAAGACCTTTTCTTTGTGGTTTCCATTGTATTATATTTGACATCCTAAATATATTATAATTTAGTTTGTATTGATTTCAACTTAACTTCAATAGCCTCCATCTCTCCCTTTATATTGTTCTTGTTACAGACTACATTTTTGTGCATTGTTTTCACAGTAAAAAAGGTTTATGATTGTTTTAATGTTTTTGGATTTTAAGTCACATAAGGAGTAAAAATGATGTTATGAGCAAAACAATGCATGAATATTAGCATTTATAATTACCTATATATGTACCTATGCCAGAAATATTTATTTCTTCCTATAGCATGGAGTTGGTTTCATGCCCATTCCTTATGATGTGGATACCCTTTAGCATTTATTGTATGGCAGGTCTAGTGGCAGTGAACTTCCTCAGCTTTTATTTATCCAGAAACATCTTCATTTCTCCCTCCATTATGAATTACACTTGTACCAGGCATATTATTCTTGATTGACAATTTTTCTTTTTGCACTTTAAATGTCATCCAACTGCCTTCCATGGCTGGAGTTGGACGCTCCATTTCCCAAAAATGGGGAAAAAAGAGATGGTTGAGCACTGAATCCAGCTACTGATTAGTAAATTCATCTGGCAAAAGTATAATCCTAAGAACATCTAATGTTGAACCTGTCTAAGTTGGAAAGAGGACAGTAGCCACCATTTTAACTCTGCCCCCAGCATGTGGGTAAGCAGACTGACTGAAAATCACAGTGAAGGTAGGGACCAGCTTCTTTCCACCCAGATTGGATGCAGCCCTAGCCTAAGCTCCAGCCCCACCTCTGGCAGGGAACAAGTTGGGGGCACCTGCATGAGCCTCTCTTGGCAACTGAGGTGTTATTGGCTGGCATAGACTGAATAGTTGGACACCTGGGGCTCCATCCCTGCACTCCAATAGGATATGAGAGGAGTTCTGTTTTCTCAACCTCTCTGGGCAACAGCAGGTGTTTTACATGCACACAGACTGTATACTTGGGCACCTGTAGCTCCATCCTTGTGCCACAATAAGATAAAAGGGGAGCCTCTATAGATTATAGCACCAACTACATCCTCTGTTCCTACCATACAACCTGCAAGGGAGAAAAAGCAAGAAATCCCTAAATTAAAGTAAGAAATTGCACCCAGAATAAGCACATGTATTAAGCCAGATGCCAAGACACCACCAAAAAATTACAATCCATATCAAGATACAGGAAGATATGGCCCATTTAAAGGAACAAAATAAGCTTCCAGATGACATAAAGGAGTTGAGACAACTAATCATAGCTGTTCAAAAAAAACTCCTTAGTAAATTCAATGAGATGACTAAAGAGATTAAGTATATTAAGAAGACACTGAGTGAGCACAAAGAAGAATTTGAAAGCATACATAGAAAAATAACAGATCTTATGGGAATGAAAAGCAGAATAAATGAAATTAAAAATACACAGGAGGCATATAAAAGAAGACTTGAGGAGGCAGAAGAAAGGATTGGTGAGCTTGAAGACGGCCTCAGAAAGAAAACATACCAAAAAAATATGAAGAAAACATGGGGAAAAAATTGAAGAGGGTTTCAGGGAACTAAATGATTGCAAGAGACATGCAAACATACATTTCATAGGAGTCCCAGAAGGAGAAGTGAAGGGAGAAGGAGCAGAAGGAATATTTGAAGAAATAATGGTAGAAAATTTCCCAACCCTATTGAAGGACACAGATATCCATGTCCAAGAAGCACAATGTACTCCCATTCAGAGTAAATCTAAATAGACCAACCCTGACATACATACTAATCAGAATGTCAAATGACAAAGACAAAGTGAAAATTCTGAGAGCAGCAAGAGAAAAACAATGCATAACATATAGGGCATTCTCATTAAGATTAAGCGCAGATTTTTCATTAGAAACCATGGAGAAAAGAAGGCAGTGGCATGGTGTATTTAAGATACAACAAGAGAAAAATTGCCAGCCAAGAATCTTATATCCAGCAAGACTGTCTTTCAAAAATGAGGGCGAGTTTAGAATATTCACAGATAAACAGAAACTGAGAGAGTTTATAACAAAGAGACCAGCCTTGCAGAAAATACTAAAGCAATTGCTACAGTTTGAAAAGAAAAGACAAGAGAGAGAGGCTTTGAAGAGATTCTAGAAATTAAGATTATATCAGTCAAAGTAACTAAAAGGGTCAAAAGAGTAGTGAAAATATAATATGACAGAAAAAAACCAAAGGTCAAAGTGGGTGAAATAAGAACTGTCTTTACAGTAATAACAATGAATGTTAATGGATTAAATTCCCCAATCAAAATTCACAGACTTGTGGAATGGATAAGAAAATATGATCCATCTATATGTTGTCTAAAAGAGTCTCACCTTAGACTCCAAGGATACCAATGTAGTAGAAATTAAATGCTGGAAAAAATATTCCATGCATACAGTAACCAAAAAAAAAAAAAAAAGGCTGGAGTAGCTTTTCTTATATCAGATGAAATAGACTTTAAAAACAAAACTGTTATTAGAGGCAAGGAGAATATTACATATTAATAAAAGGGACAATGCACCAGGAAGAAATAACAATCATAAAAGTGTGTGCACCTAACCAGGATGTCCTAAGAAATATAAGGTAAACACCAGCAAAACTGAAGGGAGAAATAGATATCCCTACAATAACAGTTGGAGATTTCAATACACCACTGTCAGGATTGGCTAGGACACCAGGGCAGAGGATCAATAAAGAAACAGGAAGCTTGAATAATGTGATAAATGGACTAAACACTATAGAAATATACAGAACATTGCACCCCCAAACAGCAGGATATGCATTCTTTTCAAGTTCTCATAGATCTTTCTCCAGGATAGACTATATTTTCGGTCACACAGCCTATCTCAATAAATTCAACCAAATCAAAATTATACAAAACACTTTCTCTGATCATAATGAAATAAAGTTGGAAGTCAACAAGAGATGGAAAAGGGAAAAATTCATAAATATATGGAGATCAAACAACACACACTTAAATAATCTGTGGGTCAAAGAAGAAATTTTGAGAGAAATCAATAAATATCTTGAGATGAGTGAAAATGAAAACCTATGAATTGCAGTGAAGGCAGTGCTGAGAGGGAAATTTATAGCCCTCAATGCTTATATAAAAAAAGAAGAAATAGATAAAATCAATGACCTAACCACACAGCTGGAGGAACTAGATAAAGGACAGCAAACTAATCCCAAAGCCAGTAGAAGGAATGAAATAACAAAGATCAGAGCAGAAATAAATGAAATTGAGAAAAACAAACAATAGAGAGAATTAAAAATACCAAAAGTTGGTTCTTTGGGAAGATGAACAAAATAAAGAAACCATTAGCTAGACTGACAAAGAAAAAAGGAGAGAAGATGCAAATAAATCAAATAAAAAATGAAAATGAGGACATTACTACTGATCCAACAGAAATAAAAGATATCATAAGCAGATAATATGAACAACTGTACACCAAAAAAACTAGAAACTGTAGATGAAATGGAAAAATTCCTAGGAATGTACAAACAATCTACACTGACCCTAGAAGAAATAGAACACCTCAGCATACCAATCACAAGTAAAGAGACAGAATCATTCATCAAACAACTTCCCAAAATGAAAAGCCCAGGACCAGATGGTTTCACAGGTGATTTCTACCAAGCATTCAAAGAAGATTTGATACCTCTCTTACTCAAGATCTTCCAAAAAATTGAAGAAGGAATGCCACCAAACTCATTCTATGAAGTCAATATCACCCTAATAACTAAACCAGATAAAGGTATTTCAAAAAAGAAAACTACAGACACATTTCCCTAATGAATACGGATGCAAAAATCCTCAACAAAATATTTGCTAATTGAATCCAACAACACATTAAAAGATTTATTCAGCATGATCAAGTGGGTTTTATACTAGGCATTCAAGAGTGATTCAACACTAGAAAATAATCACCATAATACACAACATCAATAAATCAAAGAAGAAAAATCACATGATCCTGTTGTTTGATGTAGAAAAGGCATTTGACAAAATACTGCATCCTTACTTGACAAAAATACTACAAAAGATAAAAATTGAAGGAAACTTTCTCAACATGATAAAGGTCATATATGAAAAACCCACAGCTAAAATTGTAGTCAATGGTGAAATTCTGAAAGTTTTCCCATTGACATCAGGAACAAGACAATGATGTCTACTGTCACCACTGTTGCTCAATATAGTGCTAGAGTTTCTACCTAGAGCAATCAGGCAAGAAAAAGAAATAAAAAGCATCCAAATCAAAAGGAAGAAGTAAAACTTTCACTATTTGCAGATGATATGATCCTACACCCAGAAAGTGCCAAAAAACCTAAAGAAAGCTGCTAGAAGTAATAAATGATTTCAGTAGAGTATCAAGATACAAGATCAATATGTAAAAAGTAGTGCTGCTTCTAAAGACTAGTAATTTGCAATCTGAGGAAGAAGTCAGGAAAAAAATTCCATTTACAATAGTGACTAAATCAATCAAATATGAATAAACTTAACCAAGGATGTAAAGCACTTGTATTCAGAAAACTACAATGCATTGTTAAAAGAAATTTTAGAAGTCCTAAATAATTGGAAGAACATACCATGCTCATGGATTATAGGACTAAAAGTATATGGTCCAAAAGGTAAACCATAATGTAAACCATTGACAATGGTTAGTAACTATGTTTCATTATAAGTACATCAGTTGTAACAAATGTACCAGTCACAAATAAAATGTTATTAATAGGGGGTGTGTCCTATGGATTGTGGTTAACAGCAATACTATAATATTCTTGTATCAATGCCAAAGATGTAATGTTTTGATAATTGGGGGTGGGTATGGAAAGGTATGCC
The DNA here is from genome assembly GCA_004027955.1 of Chaetophractus vellerosus. Lineage (NCBI taxonomy): Eukaryota > Metazoa > Chordata > Mammalia > Cingulata > Chlamyphoridae > Chaetophractus > Chaetophractus vellerosus. The sequence goes on from PVKH010022793.1 coordinate 9,801, forward strand.
AAATATATAAGCTATGGACCATAGTTGGTGGTAATAGTCTGATGATATTATCTCATAATCTGGAACAAATATTCCACCACAGTATGGTGTGTTGGTGAAGGGGTGTTGTATGGGAATTCTACACATGTGCATGATTTCTTGGTAAGTTCACAACTTTGGTAATAAAAATATATTTTAAAAAAAGAATAATAGGCCTTCTACAGTGAATGTGTTGTAGCTCAGTTTGTACATGTAATGCTCTACATTTTGGATTATGCTTTTTCTTTATATACCTACAAAATTACAGAACTTCCAGGTGCTCCTGCTTATAGACAAGCCTTCAGCTAAACATTATATATTCAACCACATCCAGATAAAAGAGCCCAAGTTTTCCCTATAAAATAAAACTTTCCAATATTTCATTATCAAAATCTTCTATGATAAAGCGTTTTTGCCACCATGTTTATTATTTTCTCATATATGAGTAAGACACAAAATCCCTACATGATTTAAACAGGAATTTAAAATAATTGCCTTTTCAAAAAAATTTTTAGCCTAATTATAAGGTGGAGAATAACATACTAAAATTATCATCATCACTATTGTTATTTACAAAGCATTCACATAGTGATCACAACTTAATGAATGGGTGCGTACCTACTTTCCATGATCCTCCTCTTCATTTTTGGTGTTCATTAATGCCTCCTTCTCACAGTACCAGCAAGTTGTAATGTCTAAATTCATTGATCCATGCCTTCATTATTTATTTCATACCTACCCAGTATCAGCTGTGAGCTCTTTAAGGGAAGGACTAAGTTTTAAAAATTTTGTGTGCCTAATTTTTTTATCACCTATTAGTTTGGTAAAACAGATACAAAACTATCTTCACTTGTGATTGGTTTGTTGAGGTCTTCCATTTCTTCTAGAGTCAGTATAGGGGCTTCATGTGTTTCTAGGAATTTGCCCATCTTGCCGATATTTTCTAGTTTTTTGGCATACAGTTGTTCATAGTATCCTCTTATGATCTCTCCTATTTCTATGGGGCCCATTGCAATGTCCCCCTTCTCATTTCTGAATTTATTTATTTGCATCTTCTCTCTTTTTTCCTTTGTCAGTCTAGCTAAGGGTTTGTCAATGTTGATCTTTTCAAAGAACCGGCTTTTGATTTTGTTGATGCTCTCGATTGCTTTATTGTTCTCAATCTTATTTATTTCTGTTCTGATATTTAATATTTCTTTCTGTCAGCTTGGCTTGGGATTAGTTTGTTGTTATTTTTCTAGTTCCTCCAGTTGTGCAGTGAGATCTTCAATTTTAGCTCTTTCTTCTTTTTTAATGTAAGCATTGTTTATGTAAGATTTTTCAAGGTAAGATTTCCTTCTCGACACTGCCTTTCCAGTGTACCATAGGTTTTGATATGTTATGTTCTCATTTTCATTCATATCAAGATATTTGCTCAATTCTCTTGTAATTGTTTCTTTGACCCACTGATTATGTTGAGTGTGTTGTTTAATCTCCATATATTTATGAATTTTCCCTTTTCCTTTTCTTTATCGATTTCCAATTCATTCCATTATGATCAGAGAATGTATTAGGTATAATTTCAATCTTTTAATATTTATTGAGACTGTCTTGTGACCCAACATATGTTCTGTCTTGGAGAAGGATCCATTAGCACTTGAAAATAATGCATATCCTGCTGTTTTGGGGTCCAGTGCTCTATAGATGTCTGTTAGGTCTAGTTCATTTATCATATTATTCAAGTGCTTTGTTTCTTTATTTATCTTCTGTCCAGATGTTTTATCTTATACTAAGAGTGGTATATTGAAGTCTCCAGCTAATATTGTAAAGACATCTATTTCTCCATTCAGCTTTGCCAGTGTGTGTCTCATGTATCTTGGGGAACTGAGGTTAGGTGTATAAATATTTAGTATAGTTATATTTTCTTGTTTAATTGCCCATTTTATTAACATGTAATGAACTTCTTCTTCCCTTATAAAACTTTTGCATTAGAAATCTAGTTTGCCTTATATTAATGTTGTTATTCCTTACATCTGAGGTGAGTCTCTTGTACACAACATATAGATGGCTCATATTTTCCCATCCATTCTATCAGTCTATGTGTTTTGGCTGGGGAGTTCAAGCCATTAACATTCAATGTTATTACTGTAAAAGGAATTACTTACTTCATCCATTTTGACTTTGGCTCTCTGTTGTCATATTGTACGACTGTCCATCTTTTTATACTTTAATCTACCCTTTCTCATAGTCTTCATTTCTACACTTTTCTCCAAGTTGCACATCCTTGTTTTTTCCTATCAGGCTGCAGCACTCCCTTTAGTATCCCTTGTAAATCTGGTCTTTTGGTAACATATTCTATCAATGTTTGTTTGTATGTGAAGATTTTGAACTCACCCTCATTTTTGAAGGACAGTTTTGCTGGATACAGAATTCTTGGCTGGCAGTTTTCATCCTTCAATACCTTAAATACATCATATACTTTCTTCTCTCCTTCATGGTTTCTGATTAGAGGTCAGCACTTAATCTTATTGAATTGTTATTCAATTCCCTGAGACTCTGTTCCATTTTTTCCATTCTCTTCTTTCTGTTCTCCTGTCTTTTCCAGTTTAGATGTTCTGTCTTTGTAATCACTAATTTTGTCTTAAAGCATTTCAAATCTGCTCTTATCTGCCTCTAAAGTATTTTTAATCTCATCCATCATGTCTTTCATTTCCATAAGGTCTGTTACTTTTCTTTGCAGTCTTTCAAATTGTTCTTTATGCTCACCCAGTGTCTTCTTGATATCCTCTATTTCTTCAGTCATATTTTCTTTAAATTCTTTGAAAACATCTAGGAGAATTGTGTGATTATCACTGATTAATTGCCTTAAATCCTATTTCTTTTCAGGATATTTAGTTAGTTCTTTTGGCTGGGCCCTTTCTTCCTGTTTCCTAGTATGATTTGTAATTTTTTGCTGATGTCCAGGCATCTGAATATGTTGGTGAATTTACTCTGAAAGTGTATTTTTCTCTCTTGCTTATTTTTTTTCACAGCTCTTCTTTGATATTTGGTTCAACTTATTCTGTCTTTAAAATTGTCTGGATTAAGTTATCAAAATCAAGCCAGGGTCTCAGTAATGGGGGTGCAGATTTTCTTACAGGAGTTGATACAGATAGAACAGAGAACAGTTTTTGTCCATGCAATTTCCAGACTGGCCAACTGATGGCATTTGTCAGCACACCTTTCCACAGAGGTGTTTCAGTCTGGGCTTTCCTGTGTTCCTGTGTTGAATCTCCAGAGTGGAGATTTAAAGCAGACTTTTTTGGCCAAATTCACTGAAGAAAAGCCCCCTTATTCCACTCTTTTATCCCTTGAAACAGCTGACAGGGAGGAAGGTGTCTGTTTCCCTCTCAGTCAGCTGCAGTGAGCTATGGGATTTACCCCAGCTTAATATCTTGTGGGTGGGAAAAGGGAGCCATTCCAGAATACCCTAGGACCTTGATAACTCGTGTTTGTTGTTTCAGCTTCTTCACCTCTGTAGCAGTTTGATATTGTTTATGAATTCCAAAAATAGATATTGGATTATGTTTGTGAACAGATCTTTTCCTCTGGGCATATTAGATTATATTGGATTCAAATGTTCAATTTTGCTTGATTGGGCCATGTCAGTAGGGCATTGAGTCTTTGCCCCCTTCATGGGTGGGGACTCACAGAGAAACCACACTTCAGAGAAAGGATAATAGAGTTTTTTTTTTAAAGATTTATTTATTTTATTACATATCTCCCCTTCCCCCCCGCTGCGGCAACGCGCCAAGACTGGTCACTGTGCATGCGCGGCTTTCCCCGCTTGTGGGCGGCTTCTGCTTCCATTCACGGCCAGCTTTCAGTTCGTGGGTGGCTGGCTGCGCTCCATTCGTGGGCGACCTGCCCTGCCTGTGGCAGCTTTTGCCCTGTCCGTGGCAGCTTTTTGCCGTGCCCACGGCAGCTCTGGCCTGCCCATGGTGGCTTGCCGTTCTCAAGGCGGTCTGCCTGCTAGGAGAGGTCCCTGGGAACCGAACCCAGGGCCTCCCATGTGGTATGCTGGCGCCCTATCCACTGGGCTATCGAGCCAGCCCCAATAATAGAGTTTTAATGCTGGAGCCTAAGAAGTAAGCACACAGAGGAGCAGAGAGGCTTGATTAGACATGACAGAAGTCCTGGGAAGAGAGACAAGCCGTTCACCTGATAGTCTACATCT
>PVKH010022794.1:0-14017 GCA_004027955.1 Chaetophractus vellerosus
GTGGATAAATATATATAATAAGGATATCGCAAGCTTTGGGGTTTTGAGGGATTGTATGTCTTAAATGGAAGTTGATACATCTTGACAGTCACAGAAGAGAGCATCCAAAGCCTATATAAGGAGGACAGAGTCCTGAACAGTGACTTCACCCTAAATTCACTTATTGATTCACTCAAGTATCTGTATTGAGTCTGGGCCATGGGCGAGGTACCATGATAGCCGTGGGACCTCAAGGGTTAAGCGAGATAGACGGGGTTCTTATTTGTACGGAGCCAACATTATAGTTGGAAAGACAGAGATTAAACAACAAATCACGTAGTGAATGCTCTTACATTTGCGGTCACAGCTGTAAAGACGAAGTACAAGTCACGATGGGCTCGTGGGAACTGACTGAACTTGTCTCTGTGTACAAGACACTCCCCCCCCCGCCCACTCCCCACCACATACGAGGTGCTGGAGGAATGCTGCCCTAGGGAAGTGCTGTTTGAATTGTTACCTGAAAGATTAATTAATCATCAAGTGTGGTGAGGGGTGAATCTGAGCAAGGAGACTGGCAAACGATGGGAAAGAAGGCGGAGACACTAGTTACAGCCTCCCTGTGAGTGGTTATGGGTGTGGTCAGGGGCCCTGGCCTCAAGTTCACAATAGCCTCCAGGTGAGGTATGTAAAGTCATGATATATGTGAGTGTTTAAAGCATTGATTTGTTAAATATACCAAAATATATCATTTAAAGACATTTTATATATATATATATATATATAGTTTTTTTTTCCAAGGAAGTACCCGGGATTAAGCCTCGGGCCTTGATTGTACATGTGAGGTAGGTGCTCAACCACCGAGCTACACCTGCTCTGGCATACTATATTTTTTGATTCCCTGCTTTGGCATTTTTAAATCTGTCAGAAGCACCAGAAATTCTTGGTGGCAGGCTTTTCTCAATTCAAGAAGGCTCTGCTGGTGGGCACAAGTCAGGCCTCACAGGGTCTGTCAGGCTGTGCAAAAGATTTGGATGTCTTCCTGCAGGGCTGTGGAGCGTTAGAAGGACTTCAGTATATATGTGAGAAACACTGTACAGGTCTGGTCACGTGAAGCATCTCCTTCAACACTTACCACCACCTTGTGAGGAAGATATTTCTAGCCTTATTTTACAAATGGGGAGACCAAGGCTATGGCAGGCTAAATAACTTCCCCAGGTCACGCCAATAAGAAACAGTAGGGCTGGCATTTTAACACAAGCCTGAATCTGAAACTTAGGCCATGTTCACCACCTCAAGACCACCTCACTGCACTGGAGGATGGTAAGAGATATGGGCAAGAGCCCTGAATCTCAACAGAGTTGCAACACCTATTCTTCAGCTCATTGGAGTCACCCGGGACAACTAACAAGGAAATGATGATGGACAGTGACCATCCCAAGGAACAGAGAGAGTCTGCAAGTGCAAGCAAGGTAGTACCATCCATCTGCCCCATGAGATATAAGCCCCCTCTCAATTAGAGGCAGAGTGGGCATCACCATTCCAGAATGCTCAGGGTTGGGGAGTAGACTTACTGTTATTCTACTATAGACTTATAGTTATTCTAGTGATGGAAGAACTTTAATCATTGATGTGGAGACAGTGGTCACTGGAGGTTGTGAGGGGAGGGAGAGGGGAAAAATAGGTGTAATATGGGGGCATTTTCGGGACATTGGAATTGTCCTGCATGACATTGCAATGACAGATACAGGCCATTATATATCTTGTCATATTACAAAATTGTGTGGAAGAGAGTTTAAACTATAATATAAACTATAATCCACACTTAGTGGCAATGCTCCAATATGTGTTCATCAATTGCAGCAAATGTACCACACTGATGAAGGATGTTGTTAATATGGGAAATGTGGGAAGGGGAGGGAGTGGGGCATATGGGAATCCCCTATATTTTTCATGTATCATCTATGTAATCCAAGTATCTTTAAAAAATAAAAAAAATAAGAAAGGTATGGGCAACAGTGGGAAGAAGGGACATTCCTTATGGCCTTTTGCTTCTTCTCTGTTACTTCATGGATGGTATTATTCTACCTCCACAGGTACCCATGGTTCTGGCAGAGGGTTCCAAGGCAGTGTTCCACTGGCTGTAGATACTGCTTTGTACACCTGGCCTTCTCCGCATCATTAAAGATCAGCATCATTTTAAACCTCCAAACCTCATCTTCCTATCATGCCATGGTGTATAATAAAAGATTAAGCCATTCAAGCTAAGTCCTGCTGAAAACCAGCCCTTCCAAGCTAAGACAAAGCCTTAAGTCAACTAAAGATGGTAAGCATGTTAAGACACCATTAAAGCTCTTTGGGTGGAATGCAAGTCTTAAGAATTTCAGGTATTGGGTGTTAATCAGAAGAGAGATTTCTGATTAAGGGGAACTTTTGGTATCTTTCGAATCATCCTCCAATGCCCATGCGTGAACCTGACACGACGAAGGGCATATTTGGCTGATGGAGAGGTTGAGGAGCTCTGTGCAAATTCACTTTCATTTACAATCTCATGGCTTGTTTGGCTTCACTAATTGAATCAATATTTCTTGTGTATTTTTTTCCCTTAAAAAAAAAAAACCAAAAAACACAGTACTAACCTATGCCTGCAGGCATTTGTATTTTGTCTTCTGAAGACTTTTTAGTGTTAGAATTCCCTCAGCCTCTCTGTAATTCTTTATTAAGTTTTAATGTGGTTTAAACTCTCCATCTGTAGGCAATATATTATTTCCTCCTCTTTGCCAGCAGATCTAATATTTCCCTGTAGTATGTTTTAGAGCTCCTTCTGGTGGTTTAAAGCTATTATGACACATCCATCTGGTAGCATCTGCACGCCTTCCATCTCACAGAGATTGCTTAAGATCGGTCCATCAAAGCAAAATAAATAGAAGTTACATTTGCCATGGCATGCAGCATGATGTTTGGCTTTACGAATTAAGAATAATTACTCAACTTGTCAGAAAAAGGACAGGAGAGATTTTGGAAGGCAGGTTACAACCACTCATGCAAATGACCTTTCTCCCGCCAGTAACGGTAAAACATATTCCAAAGGATGCAGTTCACATCCCTATTATTTGCTGAATTTGGGTAATTTTTGGTATAAGAGTGAGGGTGGAGAAAGGGCTTGAATTTTGTGTCATATTCCTGCTCATATTAATGTTATTTTTGAGAACAGAAATATTAGAATAGGGCAATTTGACCAATAACTTTCCTTTCAAGTCTTTCTATTACTTCGAGATGAAAACGTTAGTAAGAAAAAGCTCAGTGAACTCCATTCAATATTGCCACTCTCCTCGTAATCTAGGCATTGGTGCCTTGCTGATTTTGCAATTTTTATATCTGTCCTTATCATGCCCTTCTCTCTGTCATTCCAGTATAAAGTACAATATAAAATCTGAGTACTGATATTGAAATGAAGTAAAACATCTTAAGGATTACATTGACAAAGAGGCCCACATTATGAGTTGTGACCAGAAAATTTGGGCTGCAGAAAGATTTTTTTTTTCAACTATAAAAGGTTATTTTTCCCATATTTGAGTACATCTTAATTGGCGTTTAATTAATGAGGTTTCTCTATAAATAAAGAGATCTTTCTACATTAGCATAAAATATTATTTTTCTCATCTCTCTGTAAATAATTTCCTGAATGTGCTGTGGTCTTCTTAAGACTCTTTTTAAATTTATGTTCTAAATATCCTCTCTTTCGCCCTCCCTTCCTCCCTTTCTTTCTCTCATCTCATGTCAGAAAGGGTTTAAGGAACTTTACCAAATAGAGCCAAATGCACCAAATAAAACAAGGCAAAAATAAAAATAATTAAATTAGTAAATTTGGACAAAGAGAGACAAAGGGTGTAGAGAAAATAAAACAAAGCTTTGAGGGTCTAGAAGTAGACCACCGATTGGATTCCGAAATAACACAGAGAAGGAAATGCGACGAAAGAAATCAGTGATTACAAGAAAAGAGCTGAGCAGTTGCTTCGGAAAAGCACCTTCATTTCTGGCGCTAAGTCCAGAGAAAAAGATTTTCTGTGGATTCTCATCAGGAGGTCAAGAGCAATGCCTTTAAAAATATCCAAACAGTAGATACAGCCATGATATTCTCAGGATTGCTTCTTGTATATTGCTCAATGCTGATCCATACTGTAATGCTGAATTTAGTCCATGGGTCAATAAAAACAGCTTTCCAGTTGGGGAGTCGAAGCCATAGCACTAGGATGGTCTGGTTTTAGTCCAAGAATATGCATAGAGGAATGGTTAGATTGCCTAGCCTTTAGGCAATCTTCCACAAATAATGTATTTCTACATGCCTTTAAGACCCATATATTTTTTAAAAGATTTATTTATCTCAGCCCCCCCCCATTGTTTTTGCACTCACCGTCTGCTCTCTGTGTCCATTCGCTGTGTTCTTCTGTGTCTGCTTCGTCTCCCACCATTGCGGTGACACGCCGAGTCAGCTCACCGCGCAGGCGGCTTGCCCCGCTTGCAGGCGGCTCTGCTTTGCTCATGGGTGGCTGTGCTCTGTTCTTGGGCGACTTGTCCTGCAGGTGGCGGCTTTTTGCCCTGCCCATGGCGGCTCTGCCCTGCCCACAGCGGTTTGCCCTCTCAAGGCAGTCTGCCCGCTCGGAGAGGCCCCTGGGAACCGAACCCGGAGCCTCCCATGTGGTGAACCGGCGCCCTTCCACTGGGCTGCAGCCGGCCCCCGTAGTTATTTTCAATTCCCAGCCTGATAATTCCAAAACCTCTGCATATATGAGTCTGGTTGTGATGCTTGTTTTGTCTCTTCAGACTAGATTTTTTCTTGCCTTGTAGTTTTTAGTTGAAAGCCAGACACGATGTATTGGGTAATAGGAACTGAAGAAAATAAGCCTTTTGTGTGAAGTTTTATGTTTATCTGGCTTGGAGTTAGGCTGTGTTGACTGCTGTAGCTGTGGTGTCAGAGGCTTCAATTGCCTCCAGTGTCCTTGGTTTTGTCTCCACTGCTGCCTCCGGGTTTCCCTAGGAACTCCTTCTTAAATAGAGCCTGAGCCTTGCAATTCTTTCCATTGTAACCCACTATTAGTATGCAGGTGCCTTGTTGATGTGGTGGCAAGGTGTGTGTGTGTGAGAGGATCATTCTATAATCCTGTGATTAGGCTTCAGCCTCTTAGTGTGCTTGGGCTGTCACCTTCACAAATGCTTCTTAGCTGGTTTTTCTCCCTCAGGTGAGACAGGAATGAGGGGGCTGGTGTTGTAGGTTTTCTCCTTCCCCCACTTGGGATAAGACTTTGGTAAAGTCTTTTCCCTTGCTGGGTAAGCTTTTTTTTTCATTTTAAAAACAATTTATTGAAGTGTATCATTCATACCTCAACATACATAAACTATTAGTATATAGTGAAAGTTGTGATCTTACAAAACAAACATGCACAACCTCATACAGGGCTCCCATATATCAACCCTCCCAAATACCTTGCATTGTTGTGAGACATTTGTAACAAATTATGAAAGAGCATTGTCAAAGTATTACTATTACCTATAGTCCATATCTTACATTTGGTATATTTTTCCCCCAACCCACCCTATTACTTTTTTTGTTCATAAATTGTATAATTTATCTAAAGTGTACAATCAGTGGCATTGGTATAATTACTGAGTTGTGCATTCATCACTTCAATCAATGTTAGAGCATTTTCATTTCTGAAAAAAAAAAACACAACTGAAAACAAACCACTATCATACCATATGTTAATTCTACTAATTAAAAATCCTATGACGGAGAGAGTCTGCAACTGCAAGCAAGACAATTCCATCCATGTGCCCCATGGGATCTAAGCCCCCTCTCAATTAGAGGAAGAATGGTCATCATCATCCCCAAATCCTCAAGACTGGAGAATGAACAATGGACTAAAGTAGACTTACTATTATTCTACTATGGACTTATTGTTATTCTAGCAATGGAAGAACTTTTATCATTGATGTGGAGGCAGTGGCCACTGGAGGTTCTGAGGGGATGGAGAGCAAAAAAATGTGTAATATGGGGGCATATTTGTCCTGAATGATGTTGCGATGATGGATACAGGCCATTATATATTTTGTCATAACTTACAAAATTGTGTGGGACAGAGTGTAAATGATAATGTAAACTGTAATCTGCAGTTAGTGGCAATGCTTCAATATGTGTTCATCAATTGTAGCAAATGTACCACACTAATGAAGGATGCTGTTAATGTGGGAAAGTATGGGAGGGAAAGGGAGTGGGGCATATGGGATTCCCCTATATATATACTTTTTAACTTTATTTTGTACATTTAATAATTGAAAATATAAAAAATTAAAAACTATAAAGAAAACACAGTTGAATAAAAACAGATTTCTCAGTTAAATGTAGTGGCTACAGAGAAAAAAATTTTTTGAATCATACAATATGTTACACAATATATTTGATTCATAGTAATGTTGTCATACAGTATTTGTCCTTTTGTGTCTGGTTTGCTTCACTCAACATAATGTCCTCCAGGTTCATCCATATTGTCATATGCTTTATGACCTGATTTCTTCTTACGGCTGCATAATATTCCATCCTGTAAATAGCCCACAGTTTGTTTATCCATTCATCTGTTGATGGTCACTTGGATTGTTTCCAGCTTTTGGCAATTTTGAATAATGCTGCTATGAACATCAGTGTACAGATGTCTGTTCGTATCTCTGCTCTCAGTTCTTCTGGGTTTACACCCAGTAGTGGTATTGAAGAGTCACCTGGCAAGTCTATATTCAACTTCTTTAGGAACTGCCAAACAGTCCTCCACAGTGGCTGTACCATTCTGCATTCCCACCAATAGTGAATAAGTGTTCCTATCTCTGCACATTCTCTCCAGCACTTGTAGTTCTCTGTCTACAGAGAATGTCTGGCCATTCTGATAGGTGTGAAATTATTTCTCATTGTAGTTTTGATTTGCATTTCCCTAATCATCAGTGATGTTGAGCATTTCTTCGTGTGCTTTTTCACCATTTGTATTTCTTCTTTTGACAAATGTCTATTCAAGTCTTTTGCCCATTTTTTAATTGGGTCATTTGTCTTTTTATTGTTGAGTTGTAACATCTCTGCATATATCCTGGATATTAAACGCTTATTAGATATGTGATTGCCAAATATTTTCTCCCATTGAATTGGCTGCCTTTTCACCCTTTGACAAAGTTCTGTGAGGTACAAAAATGTTTAATTTTGAGGAGGTGCCATTTATCTATTTTTTTCTTTTGTTGCATGTGCTTTGGGTGTAAGGTCCAAGAAACCACCACCTATTACAAGGTCTTGAAGATGTTTCCCTACAATTACTTCTAGTAGTTTTATGGTTCTGACTTGTATATTTAGGTCTTGGATACATTTTGAGTTGATTCTTGTATAGGGAGTGAGATAGGGGTCCTCTTCATTCTTTTGGTTATAGATATCCAGTTTTCCCAGCACCATTTGTTGAAAAGACTATTCTGTCCCGTTAACATTAACTTGGTAGGTTTGTCAAAAACCAGTTCACTATATAGGTGAGGGTTTATTTCTGGATTCTCAATTCTATTCCACTGATTGATGTGTCTATCTTTATGCCAGTACCATACTGTTTTGACCAGGCAGTGAAATTCCTCCCACGTCGCTCTTCTTTTTTAGAATGCTTTTGGCTATTTGGGTGCACTTACCCCTCCAAATGAGTTTGGCAATTGCCTTCTCTAATCTATAAAGTAAGTTGTTGGGATTTTGATTGGTATCGCATTGAATCTATAAATTAGTTTGGGTAAGATTGACATCTTCACGATATTTATTCTTCTAATCCATGAACATGAAATGTCTTTCTATTTGTTTAGGTCTTTTAAATTTTCTTTTAGTATTTTTTTGTAGTTTTCTGCATATAGGTCCTGTACTTCTTTGGTTAAATTAATTCCTAGGTATTTGAGTCTTTTTGTTGCTATTGACAATGGAATTTTCCCCCTGATTTCCTCCTCAGATGTTCAGTACTGGTGTACAGAAACATTACTGATTTTTGTGTGTTGCTCTCATGTACTGCCACTTTGCTGAACTCATTCATTAGCTCAAATAGCTTTGTTGTGGATACTTCAGAATTTTCTAAGTGCAGGATCATGTCATCGAACAGTGAGAGTTTTGCTTTCTCTTTTCCTATTTGGATACCTTTAATTTTTTTTTTTCTTCTCTAATTGCCCTAGCTAAAACTTCTGGTACAATATTGAATAACAATGGTGACAGTGGACATCTTTATCTTGTTCCGGATCTTAGAGGGAAAGCTTTCAACCGTTCCCCATTGAGTTGGCTGTGGGTTTTTCATGTATGCCTTTTGTCATATTGAGGAATTTTCCTTCTATTCCTATCTTTTGAAGTGTTTATATCAAAACAGGATGCTAGATTTTGTCGAATGCCTCTTCTGCATCGACTGAGATTATCATGTGTGTTTTTTTTTCCTTCAAATTTGTTAAAGTGGTGTATTGACATTGATTGATTTTCTTAGGTTAAACCAGCCTTGTGCGCCAGGAAAAAAGCCCACTTGGTTGTGATGTGTAAGTCTTTTGATGTGCTGTTGGATTCAATTTGCAATTATTTTGTTGAGAATTTTTGCATCTATGTTCATTAGAGAGATTGGTCTGTAATTTTATTTTATGTAGCATCTTTCTCTGGCTTTGGTATTAGGGTGATGCTGGCTTCATAAAATGTGTTGGGTAATTTTCCCTCCTCTTCAAAATTTTGGAAGAGTTTAAACAGGATTGGTGTTAATTCTTTTCGAAATGCTTGGTAGAATTTACCTGTGAAGACTTCTAGTCCTGGACTTTTCTTTGCTGGGAGATTTTTGATGATGGATTCAATCTCTTTAAATGTGGTTGGTTTGTTAAGTTCTTGTATTTCTTGTAGCGTCAGCGTAGGTTGGTTGCACATTTCTAAGAATTTGTCCATTTCATCTAGGTTGTCTAGTTTGTTGGCACATAGTTTCTCATAATATCCTCTTATGATTCTTTTTTATTTTTGTGGGGGCAGTTGTAACTTCCCCCTTCTCATTTCTGATTGTATTTATTTGCATCTTCTTTTTTTTCTGTGTTAGTCTAGCTAGGGGTTTGTCACTTTTATTGATCTTCTCAAAGAACTAGCTTTTGGTTTTGTTGATTTTCTCTAGTTTTTTTTTGTACTCAATATCATCTATTTCTGCCCTCATCTTTATTATTTCTTTCCTTCTGCTTGCATTGGGGTTTGTTTGCTGTTCTTTTTCTAGTTTCTCTAGTTGTTCATCAAATCTTTGAGTTTAGCTCTTTTTTCTTTTTTAATATAGGCATTTAGGGATATAAATTTCCCTCTCAAGACTGCCTTCGGGGAAACAGATGTGGCTCAAGTGATTGGGCTCCTGTCTACCATATAGGAGGTACAGGGTTCAATTCCCGGGGTCTCCTGGTAAAAGGCAAGCTGGCCACAGTGAGGTGGCCTGAGGGGAGAGCTGCCCCTGTGGAGAGTTGGTGCAGCAAGATGATGCAACAAAAAGAGACACAGAGGAGAGACAATAAGAGACACAGCAGACCATGTTGCTGAGGTGGCACAAGAGATTGAGCAGCCTCTCTCCACTCTGGAAGGTCCCTTCCCTTTTCCTGTCTAGGAAATATTGCACTCCCCTGAATCCTCAACAATCAGTCCCAGTTAGTAGAAAAGGAGATTGGGAGGGCCCTATATCTTTAGCCCCTTGCTGGCTCCCAAGGCAAACAATGGTGGGGCCCCACCTGACCTGAAAGGGCTCCTGGGACACAGCAGACCAAATTTGTGAGTCAAAAGCTGAGTCAGCCTTAGGCTGTGTCCCTCTCTCTCCCCTTTCCTGTGGAGTCCTACACAATTAGTCCAGGCTAGAAGAGAGGGAGATCGCGAGGGTCAGATTTCTCCAGCCCTTAGCCGGCTCCCAGGGCAAACCACCATGTGGTCCCACCTGGCCTGAAAGGGGTGGTGGGACACAGCAGACCAAATCTCTGGGTCAGAAGCTGAATCTGCCTTAGGCCATGTCCTTTTCTTCCCTTTCCTGGGGTGGTAGATCTGTAGTGGCAGACCCAGAGGCCAGAATTTTGAAGTATGGGGGAAGGTGCCAGCAGCAGCACCCACTGGTTTCAACTCATAGTTCTGTCACTGCAATTTCCCTCCTTTGTCCTTCTTTCCTCTGGGCGGTATCCAGTCTTTGCTTGGTGTCCTAAACTCTAGAAGATCTTTTTCTAGGCTGTTTCAGCCTGTCCTCTAGCTATTTTTCTGGAGAGAAGAGAGTCCTGTGTCTTTCTAGTCTGCCATCTTCCCAGAAGTCTTCCCTTATATTTTTTATGTAACATTTATGTAATCTAGAGTTTCTTTTCTTTTTTTAAAAAAAAACATTTTACTTATTTATTTCTCCCCACCCCTTCGTTGTTCCTTGTTTGCATTTGCTGTGTCTGTTTGTTATGTGCTGGTCTTTTTTCTAGGAGGTACCAGGAACTGAACCCAGAACCTCCCATCTGGTAGGTGGAAGCTCAGTCACTTGAGCCACATCTGCTTCTCTAGTGTTTCTTTAAAAAAAATAAAATAAAAAGAATGAAAGAAAAATCCTATGATGTGCTTTCACCATTTCTATTCATTTCCAAACATTTCCAAATAACTTCTTTTTTTTTACCAATTCTGCACAGATTAAACCTTAGCTTTCTATTCTCTAACCACATTCTATTCTCTGGTGACTTGTGTTCCAGCTATTAACTACATGAGTTTGCTCATTATATTTAGTTCATAATAGCAAAATCATACAAAATTTGTCCTTTTGTGCCTGACTTGCTTCACTCAACATAACATTCTCTAGGTTCATCCATGTTGTCATATGGTTCACGACTTCATTTCTTCTTATCGCTGAACAATATTCCATCATATGTATATACCACAATTTGTTTATCCATTCATCAGTTGATGGACACCTGGGTTGTTTCCTTCTAGTGGCAATTGTGAATAATGATGCTATGAATATTGGTGTGAAGATGTCTGTTTGTGTCACTGCTTTCCGTTCTTCTGGGTATATAAATAGTAGTGGTATTGCCAGGTCATATGGTATATCTATATCTAACTTTGTTAGGAACTGCCAGACAGACTTCCACAGTGGCTGTACCATTCTATGTTCCCACCATCAGTGAATAAGTATTCCTATCTCTCCACATCCTCTCCAATACTTGTCATTTTCTGTTTTTTAAAATAGTGGCCATTCTAGTAGGTGTGTAATGATATTTCATTGTAGCTTTGATTTGCATTTCCCTAGTAGCCAGTGATGTTGAACATTTTTTCATGTGTTCTTTTTGCCATTTGTACATTTTCTTTAGAAAAATGTCTATTTTGCCCATTTTTAAATAGGGTCTTTTGCCCATTTTTAAATAGGGTCTTTTGTCCATTTTTAAATAGGGTCATTTGTCTTTATATTGTTGAGTCATAGGATCTCTATATATCAAGGCTATTAGACCCTTATCAGATGTGCAATTTCCAAATATTTTCTCCCATTGAATAGGTTGCCTTTTTATGCTCTTCACAAAATCCTTAATGGTGCAGAAGTGTTTAATTTTGAGGGGGGTCCTATTTATCTATTTTTAAAATTTTGTTGCTTGTGCTTTGGGTGTAAGGTTTATGAGAGCCCCACCTACTACTTCCTGTTCTCTGAATTTTCTGTTTCTCTTTCTTGGAATTTCTCTTTTATTCTGCTTGTTTTCCCCCTATTCCTAGTTGTCCATGACTGGCATTCCTTTTTAAGAGAACTCTTACTTCCTCCCATCCCCCCCTCCAACCCCCAATGTCAAAATGAGGTCAAGTATTCACTCTAGGCTACAAAAATCCAGACTGGCAACTTTTGATCTTTCCAGAGAGCATTCATATCTTTAGGAAAGAATCCTCTGGTTCTTTGCTTGGGGCTAAATGTCCTGAATTTTTAAAATTGTGGTGCAGTGTAGGACACTGTAGGGTGCATCTCTTATGAATGAATTCCCTATTTTTCCATACCACTTCTTATTCCCGCCCTCCGTTAGATCTTCTCACACAGCAAGTCTCCCATGTTTCCAGAGGCAGATTGATTCCCATCTCCCTGGCAGCCCCCTTGAACATATGCCTGGTGGTAGAGCCCTCTGCTGTGTTTCATCTAAAAATACACTCCATCCACTTTACATAGTCCAGCAACATGTTGAAATCTCTCATATGCTGTTGACACAACTCATGGTCTTTGGTATTATGAAGTTTCTCTTCATAAGTGCTGGATGGCAGTCAGGTTCAATCAGGTTCAGCTTATGCTCTATAATAAAGATGGTCTATGTTGCCAGGGAAGTACTGAGTCATTAAGTACATGCTACCATGAAAGTGAGAAGCTAAAAGGATGCTTCACTGGAGATAAGGCCGCTATAGTTCTACATGATGGTGGACTGAGGGAATTCCCAAGTCAGGCTCCAGACGGTTCTTTTTTTTTTTTTTTAAGATTTATTTTATTTATTGCCTCCCCCCCCATTATTTGAGCTTACTGTGTGCTCTTGGTGTCCATCCACTGTATCTGCTTGTCTTCTCTTTAGGAGGCACCGGGAACTGTACCTGGGACCTCCCATGTGGGAGAGAGGCTCTCAATCCCTTGAGCCACCTCCACTCCCTGCTTTGTTGTCTCTCTCATTGTGCTTCCTCTTTGTGTCTCCTTATTGTATCATCTTGTTGTGCCAGCTTGCTCATCTTCTCCAGGAGGTACCAGCAACTGAACCTAGGACCTCCCATGTGGTAGGCGGGAGCTCAATAAGTTGAGCCACATCCGTTTCTCCAGATGTTTCATAAGAAACAGTGTGAGCTGTAGGTGACTATGTATATTCTTAGTATAGGGAAGGATTTTATAAATATGACAATAAAAGCGGAATCCATAATGGTAAAGACTGATCCATATGACCGTATGAAAACGTAAACTTTCTCTGAAGAAAAAACCTGCCATTAACAAGCTTAAAGAGTAAATGAAAAGTTGGTAAAAATATCTAGGTAATACATTCAAGAGACATAGGCATAATGTCTTTTTTTTTTTTTTAAGATTTACTATTTATTTATCTCTCCCCACCACCTTGTTGTTTTGCACTTGCTGTGTCTGCTCATCTTCCTTGTTTCTTTAGGAGGCACCAGGAGCCAAACCCGGGACCTCTGATGTGGGAGGGACATGCCTAATCACTTGAGCCACCTCTACTCCCTGCTTTGTTGTGTCTCTCCTTGTTTTTATTCCCTCCCCACGTCTCTTGTTGCACCATCTTCTTGGTCATCTTGTTGTGTCAGCTCGCTGCATCTGCCCATTGTGTCAGCTCGCTGTCTTTTTAGGAGGCACCGGGAACCTCTGCTCCCTACTTTGTTGTGTCTCTCATTATGTTTTTTCTTCTTGTGTCTCTTGTTGTATCAGCTTGCCGCATCTGCATGTTGTGCCAGCTCACTGTCTTCTTTAGGAGGCACCAGGATCTGAACCAGTGACCTCCCATGTGGTAGGCGGGAGCCCAGTCACCTGAGCCACATCCACTTCCCCATAATGTCTTAAAAGTTAAAGAATTCTTTTTTTTTTTTCATTACATATCCCCCCCCCCTTTCTGCTTGCTCTTGCTGTGTGTCCATTCTTCTGTGTCTTTCTATGTCTGCTTCTTGTCTCCCCTCGTCCCTGCGGCGACACGCCAAGTCAGCCCTCCGCGGCGGCGGCTCGCTCCGTTCCTGGGTGGCTCCACTCCGCTTTCACGGGCGGCTCTGCTCCATGTTTTGCGGGCAGCAGTCCTCCATGTTTTTTGCGGGCTGCTCGGCTTCCGCAGTTCGCAGGCGGCAGCTCCGCTTTTCACGGGTGACTTTGCCATGCCCGTGGGGGCTCCGCCCTGCCGGTGGCGGCTTTTTGCCTTGCCCTCGGCGGCTCTGCCCCGCCCACGGGGGCTTGCCTTTCTCAAGGCCGTCTGCCCGCTCGGAGAGGTCCCCGGGAACCGAACCCGGGGCCTCCCATGTGGTACCCCAGCGCGCTCTTTATCC
>PVKH010022795.1:0-13999 GCA_004027955.1 Chaetophractus vellerosus
CCTACAGTCAATTATTTCTTTTTTTCTTCATCTCTGATTTCATTGTCAATTCAAATATATATACCCCCATTAGCTAGAAAAGTTCAGAGTTCAGAGCTTTCTCTTCTAGGCTTTATTTTCAGAAAAGGATGTGGACATTGGTGACTTGAAGATGTAATTCACCTCCCTGCACCTTGAGAACCTTATCTCCACACTTAAGAGAAGCTGCTCAAACATACCACATTCCACTTAAACTGTGACAGTGTCATCTTCAAGTGGAACAAAAACCTCCTTTAATCACCACACATCCATTTGACTCACTTCTCACCATCTCATTAATATTTCTCATTGAAATTCATGTGCTTTTCCTTACATGTAATATACCTGAATCTTTAATAACTTAAATGCAAACTTGATAAAACGAATGAAATGCCAAAATAAGAATTAGGATGCAAATTTTTCCTTGAATTGCAAATAATTTCCCAAAAGACTGTTACTCAACCACCATATGCAAAAAGTGCTAATTTATTTAATGATGAGATAAAGGAATACTGCCATAGAATTAGTTGTTTAGAAATATTAATGCTCTGATGAGACGTTTTTAAAGCACAACTCCTGAACTCTAACCACTGTGCTTCAATTGCTGAGCATTTAATAATAGTCCATTTCTAGAAGTGGCTGCAGCAGCACGGGGAGACCATTTATAATACCCTATTATCTGCCCAGTGTATTCATAGTATTACATTACTATGCTGTAGAGATTAGTACATTCTATGAGCTAATCAAGAGCCATTCACGCATCTGGACCCTTGCCTTTCTACCTTTTTTTCCTCTACTTTATTTGTTGCTTTTCGATAATTTTTCATCTACCCGTTACTCAAGATACAGAAGAGCATGTGTACAGAATAAAGACAATAGCTGCCTAAACGCTCATGCCTAAACCAGGGATTCCCTGTAGGAGCACTCTATGTGGTCCAGGTTCCATTGTGGTAATCCAAAAGCTACTCTAGGTGCTCTTCGGAACTGGTGTCTCATTATTGTTGATACTCACACTAGAACAGCAGATATAATATTTACTTCTGACTTAAGTACATAATTTTCATATAAATTCACTAATTAGTAGAGCCATCCTGGGTGTCAGGATGTGTCAACCAACAGTGATTGGTAAGAATGGAACAATTTCAGTGGAAGAAGTACCTCAGTTGGCTTTTTCCACCCCTGATTCTCAAGTTTTCGTTTACTGCTGCTTTCTAAGAAATTATGAAACTACTTAACAAAGGTTAAAATGTGCTCTGGAGAAGTGACTTCTATGTGCTTCCCATCATCTCCTTTTCCAAATGGGAATTTTACATACTTACTCTATTCCTTCACCACCAACCAGTGTATTGGAGGAACATATCTGACTTTCAGTCAGAACATATAACTCAACATCCTGATGGAATTACACTGCATGTTGGCAGAGATCTTTCTCTGTTCTGTCTCAAATGTATCCTAAGAAACATAGCAGGTACTCAACAAACATTTGGTGAATGAATGAATGAATGAATGAATGAATGAATGATGAAAAAGACTGTACCTCACCAGGAGATGCAGGACTTCTATGTGGATGCAATATCTGGATGAGAATTAGGGATGGCCTCCCTAGTGGAACGGAGGCTTGTGTTGTACATATTGAGTATGGAAGAAGTATGGATTCTGAGTTGCCCTCCCATCTTCAATCCCCACTTCTTTGCTAAGAGAACTCTAATAATGCTTGGAGCAACAAAGTGTCTACTATATGCACATCATCAAAGCTTCCCTTGATGCTGGGAGTCAGATTAAAAGTGAAAGAAGTGGCCACTTCTTTCTACCTTTAATTGGTACCAAAAGAAGAATGATGAGAGAATTGCACAGATTTCAGCTCTGCATTGCTGTGCTTCTGATCCATTATTGGGAGGCACCTAACACCATGCTTCTTGTTATATAAGAACCTTAAACACCTGTGTTAGCAATAAGTGATGGTTTTCATCCTTTTCTTTTCCTTTTCTTTTTTATTTGCTTGTACATGAATGCATTTCTTAGGTGTGTGATCAATATACTCTCTTTACCACTCGTTCACATGATATACTTTAATTTGGACTCACCCAGACAACACTGAAGTGGCACCTGTTTCTCTTACTCTCACTCTAATATAAAACATTTCTGACCTTTATGTTTCCTTATAATTTTCCCCCATTTGGGTTTTATTAACAACACTAACTTGGCTTCCTATTAATCTGTATCCTCCTTTTAATCTCCTTTGTGGACCTCATCAATGTTGGTATTTTCCAGGGTTCTGTCCTCAGCTTTCTCCATTTCTCACTTTATTATTACTGTCTCTTCAAATACATGGAGGATTTCAAATGCCAGCTACATTCTGATAATGTTTATTTTTAACTAAAATGTAACCAAGTAGAACAAAACATGAGCAGACAGGAAATAACTCAAATTTTAAATTGAATGAGTCATCAGATAGTGAATGCATCTGTGTAGCCACTAGCACTCAGATCAAAGCAGAGAGACCCCAGCAGTCGCTGTGGTCCTCCCCAAAGGAATAACCTGCCTGCTTCAATGACCATTGATTACTTTTGTCTCCTCTTGAAATCAAATAAGTAGTATCGCACAGGATATAATCTTTTGTGTCAGTCTTCTTTTGCTCAGTATAATATCTGTGAGATCTGCCCATATTATTGTTTGTATCAGTTATTCTCTTATTGCTGGATAGTATTTCTTGTTGTGACTGTGTCCATTTTTATCCGTCTTTCACATTTGGGTCATTTCCATATTTCTTCTATTAAAATAGTGCTTATGGCCACTCTTGTATAGGTCTTCTAGTGAAATTATGTACACAGTTTTGTTGAATATGAACCTGTGAGTAGAATTGTGGAACCACAGGACATATGTATACTTAGCTTTAGTAAATACTACCAAATAGCTTTCCAAAGTGCTTGAACCCACTTATAATCTCACAACAATGAATAAAAGTTCCAGTTGCTCAACATTTCTATCAGCTCTTGACAGTTTTGTGTTTTTCTTTTTCTTCTTCATTAAAAAAAAAATTAGCCAATCTGGTGGATATGTAATGGCATAACATCATGGTTTTAATTTGCACTTCCTTGATCACTAAAGAGATTGAATAGGTTTGACATGTTTATTAGCCATCTAAATATCACCTTTCATCTATTGCTTCTTAAAGTCTTTTGACCTTTTCTTTTCTCTTCTACTAGGTTTTCTATCATTTTTCTTGTTGATTTTTAAGAGTTTTTATGTATTTTAGAAGCAAATTTTTGTCAAATATATATATTTATATGTACAACCATCTACTAAACATTTCTTGGTGATTATGCATATCTCAAATCTCATTATATCCCAAAATGCACTCTTTCCTACTACTTCTGTAGCTTTTTCTCTCACCCCTTCTCCTCCAAAACTCACCCCCACCCCCACTATTCCAGTTGTATTTAATCTACTTTCCATGGCTACTTGAGCTTCTGTGCCTTTGAACTTTTTTGCCCGCAATAGCCCCTTTCAATTGTAACTCCACACTGATTGTCTGCTCATTTTTCAGAACACAGCTATCTCCTACTGCAGAAAACATTTCCAATATCCTGCTTTCTCATCTTCTTTCCCTGCCCTTCCTCTATGATTTCATATCACCCACAATTATAAGAATTAACACATAGAATTATAATTACCACTACATGTAGACTTTTTGTTTTGTTTTGTTTTGTTTTTTGTTTTAGGATAGAGACTAGGTTTTTTATATTCCTCAGTCCCAAATCAAGCCATGCATAGTTCACAGTGCATATTTTTTAAAAAGGTTGGCCAAGTAATTTTAAAAACATACAAAAGGAGCTTAATAAAAACAAAAGTTAAGACACATTGAGCTTGTTCTTGTCCAAACAGCTGGGGACACTGAAACAATGTTTTCTGTTGAAGGACATTCAAGCCTTTCTGTGGCCTGAATAAAACAGCCCTCAAGATTATCTGCTGTTTGTTAACTCGGAGTCCATGTTCACCACCAATCCTTTGCTTGGGATTTTGATATCTAAGGCAGCATTTTACCAACCCATCATCACTGTGATCTGTCAAATGTAAAATCTTAGATTGATTTTAAATCGTTCTTCTTTCTTAATATAAGCATATAATAAGGTAAGTTTTCCTTTAAATATGGCTTCAATTGAATCCCACAAATTTTGATGTTATAATTTCATCATCCTTCAGTTCATAATATTTTCCAAATTTCCTTTTGATTTTGTCTTTGACC
Organism: Chaetophractus vellerosus; assembly: GCA_004027955.1. Lineage (NCBI taxonomy): Eukaryota > Metazoa > Chordata > Mammalia > Cingulata > Chlamyphoridae > Chaetophractus > Chaetophractus vellerosus. The sequence goes on from PVKH010022795.1 coordinate 4,265, forward strand.
TTTGTTGTTTAATTTCTAGATATTTGTAAGTTTACCAGTATCTTATTGTCATTGACCTTTTATTTAATTCTGTGTGGGAGTGATAGTCTGTGATTGGTTTTGACTCTTTTTAGTTCCTTGAGACTTGCTGTATGGCCCAACATATTATTTTTCTTGATGAATATACCATGTGCACTTGAAAGGAAATTTGGATATGGTGTTCTATAAATGTCAGTTGAATCAAGGTGGTTAATGTGTGGTTCAGAACTTCAATATATTTACTGATTTTTGGTCTAGCTGCTTTATCAATTGCTGAGACATAGGTATTAAAATTTTCCTACTGCAGTTTTGGAATTATCTATGTATCCCATTAATTCCTATATTTTAAGGGCTTGTAATTAGGTATAAACATGTAAAATTATGTCTTCCAGATAAAAGGTCCATTTGAATGTGATGTTATTCAGTATCTCTGGTAATGCTCTTCATTTTGAAATCTGTTTTTATCTGTTATTCATATAGCCCTCTAGACCACTTAGGCTTACTATTTACATGGTATATCTTTTTCTATCCATTTACTTTCAATCTATCTATGTCTTTGTATTTAAAGTGTATATCCCTTGGATGCAACTAGAGTTTGGTCTTGCTTTTTTATCTACTCTATCACTCTCTGCCATTCAATGGATATTGTTGGCCTTATGTCTACAATTTTATTTTTATTTTTTGCTCTTCTATTTCCCTTCTCATCTGTTTGTTTGGAATATTTAAACATTTTTAGTATTCTATTTTAATTGATCTGTTTCCCTTTTGGCTATACCTCTGTTTATTATTTTTAATTGCTCTAGGGATTACTAAATATATAGTAATACATACATACTTTCATTTACAATTTTTCTTGGTTCACTTAGTTAATATTGCATCATCTTTTAAAAAACTCAGAAACTTTTCATCCATATCAATCCCTTACAAATCCCACCCCTTGCTGCTATTTTTATTTTATAGTGTTCATACAAATTGCATCCACACACAATAAAATCCCTAAAAGAAATGCTATGTTTTTAGTCATTTGTGTTTTTAAATATTAAGAGGAAACATTTTACTTTATATTTACCCAGATATTTACCATTTCTGATGCACTTTCATCATTCTCAAGATCCAACTGTTCCTCTACAGGCTGACAAACTTCTTAAAGAGCAGGACTGCTCGTGACGAATCCTCTTAGTTTTCTTTTATCTGCAATTGTCTTTATTTTGCCTTCAATCCTGAAAGATATTTTCACGGGATTTGGAATTCTGGGTTGGCTTTTTTTTTCCTTTTAGCACTTTAAAGGTGTGTTCCACTGGCTTCTGGCTTCAGTGGTTTCTAAGGTGAAATATGCAATCATTCAAATCATTGTTCCTCAGTTTGTTATGTGTCAATATTCTCTGGCTGCTTTCAAGTGTTTTCTTTATCTTTGACTTTAAAAAATTTAACTAGGGTGTGTCTATGCATTGTCTTCTTTGAATTTTTCCTGTTTGCAGTTCACTAGGATTCTTAATCTTTATATTGTTAATCAAATTTTAAAAATTTTTGGCTTTTATATAAATACTTTTTTCTGCCCCAATCTTTTACCCCCTTACTCCCATAGTTCAATTACATGTAACTTAGATCTTTTGATATGTTTCATTTATTCAATATTGTGTTTTCTCTCTTATCTTTCCTTCCTCTATTTGGATTTTTCTACTGATCTATCATTGACATTTTTTTTTTGTTATCTCCATTTCTCTGTTGACCCTATCCAGTGACTTTTAAACAAATTTAGATAATGCATATTTTAGTCTAATATTTCCATTTAAATTTTTTATATATATACTGTCTAATTCTTGTCTGGGATTTCCTATATTGTCAGTCATTTCAGGTACATTTTCTTTTATCTCGTAGAACATAATTTAAAAAACTTTTTAAAAGTCTGTCTGAAAATTCCAGCCTCCAGGTCATTTCATAATTTGGATCTTTCATTGTCTTTCCCTTCAGAATCAGTCACATTTTCTTAGTTTCTTCAATGTTGAGTAATAAGTTGTATTCTGAACTTTATGAATGTTGTGTTATATAGACTCTGCATTCTGTTACGATTCTTTGCAGCATGTTAATGTTTTTGTTTTAGCAGGCTCAACTTATAAGTTCTCCTTAGTCATCTGTGGAAGATGGTTCAAATCTTAGCTCAGTTCCTTGAGCTATTACTATATATAGTATTTTGGGCATCCTGTAAATTTTTAGTTCAGGAATTAAGCTAAGACTTTTTTTTATTAGTCCAAAAGCATTTATTAGGGGAACTTAGGTACAGTGAGACAGCAAGAAGTTCACCTGAGTATGTCTATACCTATGGCAACTGGTTATGTATGGTTGAGGAACAAATGTGGCTAACTCCTAAGGGCTTCTTCTATGCAAGTATTGGGAAAACATCTTGGTATATGCTCTATTCTCAAAACAAGACGTGCTTGGGGCAGGCTGCACTCAAGGTTCTAAGAGTCAAAGCTCTGTATGCTTCCAGGGTGTTAGGAGAAGGGATGCCTGAGAAGGGCAGGGGCAAAGTCAAACCTTGGTCAGGTAGGAGATGCTTTAAGTCTCACACATGATACTATAAATCAGGGCTTTTTTCAGACAGCTGATTGTTAAACATTTACCAGCTCACCACTAGCTATAATTTACATAAACAAAAGCTCATTGGAATCCTTAAGTTTTAATAGTCCAGAAGGATCCTGAGAACAAAATATGTGAGGATGGCTAAAGTACAGGAGTGACAATGAAGAGGAAGACTTGCTTTTATCTAGGGAACTAGAAAAGTGTTACTAGAAAGAAAAGCAGAAAAAAAAGATGAGATTTCAGACACTCACCCCTGTGAAGAAAATCTTTTATACAGATTCATACTTTAGTTACCTTCACCAACTGTCATCACTGCCCTTCTGCCATAGGGCTCATTGTTGACACAGTTTTTATCCCAAGACCTGGAGAGTCTGGGGTTGAATCATTAGTTCCTTCTCAAATTTATAGAGCCCAAGCAGCTGCTATGAAGGATGGCGTTATCACCTCCTCTGGCAAACACCAAGGATCTTTCACTTTGTTTCCTCCATAGTTACTCAGGGACCAAAAAAAAAAATTCAGCTTTTAAGGTATTGCTTGGAAAAGAGTAGCTCCAGACAATGTTTTCTAGATAATGAGTTCTCTTCTAACACCAGCAAATGGGGTAAAAATATATTTGTATTAGGTAAATCAACCAAGATCTGATACTTTTGCCAACAACTCTGAGGCAAGTGAAGTACAGAAGAAGCTTTAGAGCCAGCACCCTTTCCTTCTGTTCTTCAATTCCAGCCCTAGTCTTTGTAAGTGGCCCTGTAAACTTTTTAAACTATTTAATAAGGGGTGGAGAATATCAGGGTTTTAAGGCTCCAACATCTCAATTGAGAGCTCTCAGGAAGGGAAATGGGGGAAATTTTAAAAATACAAAAAACAAAAACTCCATTAAATAAATCAATAATGAGTTGATTAATTTGCAGAATCCTATCTTCCTGTTCCATGACTTGTCGAAAATATACACCTTAGGGCTTTTCCGTCTCCACTGCATAGAGGTCTGATTGCTTCTGGCTAAAAACAAGAATTTGCTGGTGTATTTCAGCCAGCTTCTTCATGTCTCTTTCTGAATATGCAATCGTTTCTTCAGTGCCAGCGTCGGCTAGGACCTCATCCCGGGGGTTCGTGACGGTACTGCATCTCCAAGCAACAGAGGAGGCTTTGTCATCTCGGGCTGGAGATGCCGTGGCCACATACGCCTGATTATCAACAGCCCGGCCAAGCTGAAGCAACTCCCAGGGGCTGGTCCAGTGGTCAAATTAAAAGCTCCAGGATACACCAACAGCTAGCAGCCTCTCTGTGCGTTGATTTATGCAAGCTCTGCGAAGCGAAGCGGCTGTCATAGCAGATGCCCAGACCCACTCCGCAGGAAGGAGTATCAAATGTGGAGAAACTCTCACCAGGACTCAATGTCTGAGATTCGTGAAATTTAATTTTCCCAGGAACATCAATGTCAATCAGATGAATCTTTCTGTATTTTACCAGTAAAGTTAAAGTTCCATCAGAACCAAACACAGCACAGGTGTTATATAATCTCCAGCCCCCTCTTCCGGAATGGAACCTCCAATGAGATATATGCTGCACTCCTTTGCTACTTCAGAACGCTTCTGTGTGGATTCACCAGGATTTTTCTCAGCATACTCAGGAAAATATTCCATACCTTATAGACAAAGAAACAATTTTTGGCTCCTTGCGTGGCGGACTCGCGGATGAGGCCACAAGTCCGAGTGAGGTTATCTGATTCGGTGGAAGAACTAGAAGCTGAATGAGGGCCCAGGGGAAAGTGGCGGTGGCTCTCCCGGGAAGCAGGGTGGGCGGCACCCACTGGGCGGTACCGCTAGGGGCGGGGCCAGGCTAAGACTTTCCTTGGTTCATACACAGGATTAGGGGATCCCCATTCCCGGCCTTCTCTCATCTGGGGTTCCCTCCTTAGTTTCTGAATACAGGCGCTCCTTTTTCTTGCTCCTCATACCAGAAAGACAGTAGTGTTATACCAGTCTTAGCCACCAATTAACCCTAACGAGAGACTGGGGCCTGCCCTTGGGGCAAGTTCATGAGAGATGAAATAAAAAACTGTAAATTTACCCGATTCGCCATTGCTTCTTCAGTTTTTGTCTCCCCTTCCCCTGTCCAGTGTGGTTGCTTTTGTTTACTTTTCATAGTCCTCAGGTAATTGTTTTTTGTAATTTGTCCAGAGTTTATCATTGAAATCTGGGGGGATGGTCCTAGGAAGAACTTAGGTTAGTGTATAATTTTTATGGGAAAACTGGACAAGAACTATAAAAATTATAAACAAATCTCACTTTTAAACTTACATGAAAACAGTCGTAAAATAATAGAAAATTATATTCAGCAACACATTAAAATTTATCATAATTTTATTGATCAAAATTGAATATTTAGGGAACTGAAATCACTCCGGCCAATTTAATTAGGAAAGTATGTAGTATATACTATTAAATGACAGTCAGAATTACTGGGAAGTCTGAAGTAACAGGCTCCATATTTAGCTACCAGGTAGGATTTTTAGAGCTCTGCCTTAGAACTGGTCAACAAAGAAGTTGCTGCTGCTTCTGTGATAACTGTTTCCACATTTCTGAAGTCATTGAAGAAGAACCAGCTATTTCCAATGATGTTTACTGGCAGAAGTAACAGGGGAAATGTGTTGAAAAAATGGCTTTCACTTTTGCTTTTACTCTATCTCCTGCAACTACATTTAATTAAAATTGGATATAAATTATATAGAGAATGCCAGCTACAAAGGAACATAAGAAAATTAGCTTTTAGTTTCTAGTCACTACAATAAAAGAAAACCAATGGGAAAGAATAATACATGCCAATCAACCACTTATTTCTTTTAGCTGCTTACGATACATATACAAACTCTTCTCCATACTTGAAGTTCCACGACAGTAACAACAACAATATGCTTCCACCTAATATTGTGCAGCCATCCCATATATAAATGCAAATTGCTTACTATTTCCCAAAGAGGGGAGAACCAAAGTCCCAACAATATCTCTATACATTTCTGGGTGATTGTCATTTCGCTTCTCTTTTAGCCATAGCCGTACATTGATGATGTGAAACATATGGGCTGTGTTATAAAGGTGGGTTTTGAAGACATAACTGTGGAACACAGCAATCATTTAAGAAGATGCAAAAGAACTCTCTTGTGTGCATTTGCAAGGATTTTGAGTTAAATGAAATGGTATTATTAATGGAAGAAGTGACAAAGATCACTCTGATTTCTGGAAAAATATTAACAAAGATTTTGCAATGAAGTTCAAAAAGATGCACTCAAGATTTTGATTTGAAGTAGAGTAATTGGCAGGGAACTGGAATAACTAATAGGAGACAAATCAGAGTCTTTCGTCCTTGCACATGCTCACTGAAGTGAAAAATTATTTTTGACATGTTACATATTATTTGGTAATGAAAGTTACTTTTTTCATTTTAGAAACTTAATTTGTCATTGTTGCTGGTTTTTTTTCTTGACCGAATAAATCAAGTGAGAGCAAAAGAACACACATCTAAATAACCATTACTAGAAATCTACAATAAATTCAATGAGCCATTTCTGGCATGAGTTCTTGATTTATTTCTATGAGCATTTAATTATTACACACCATTCAGAGAAGAATGTCATAGAACATTTCCATATATTGGAAATTGGGTAAATATCACCACAATCATTAAAAATAATGATTTACATTTTCAGCAACTTGATCATTCTTAAACTAACTCAGCTTCTTCCTCTCCCTATTTTGGTCATTTAGAACACCACATACAGACATAGGTATGAGTTGAGAAAGAACATTTATTCAATTGCTGTGCATGACGTGTATGTCTGGCATACCTGCTAGTGATGTTTACTCAGTGCCCCTGGTCCTGCTGGGGCTCATGCTCAATTGTTGTTGGACTCATCCAACTTTATGACTTCTTAGGAAGGACAGACCCCAGATGCATGCTCACTTGGTGTCCTGTGCACAGTAGGATGGAAGGAGCTGTTTTTGAAAAGGTGTGTAATTCTGTCCTGAAGATGGCATGGCTTTCTTTCAGGATCCCAGGGGCTTGTATTATGATTGTCCCACTGGAGTTTGCCATAAACACCGGACTGTGTTTTTTTCCACCAAGACACCTCCAACACCATAACACCTCCTAGGTCATATGGCACAAGCAGCATACTTACTGCCAGAGCTCTTCCCTGCTTCCAGCTCTTCTCAAATCTGACTGTCTTTTGTGTCACCCCATATATGAGAAGTATTCCTAAGCATGGAAGTGCTTCCCTAGAACCGGAAGAGCCTTGCAAAGCACTGTGCTTCCTTTTTTGTAGTAGAGATTGCAGGATGCAGCAATTTGCCTTTTACTTTGGAAGAGATATCCTATTATGCCTCCACCACTGGGTCTCTAAAAACAGGTCATTTGATCTTTGTATCATTTATCATTCATCTTCTGGAACACATGTGTCTTATCAAGGCCTCTAACTGCTCCTGACCAATCAGAATGAACCCATCAATGTTACAGATCAATGTAATATTCTGCAAGATATTCAGAAAGTCCAGATTGCTTCACACTTCCTCCAAGAAGCAGAGGCCAAGTTGGAGCTAGATGTGGAGGAGATTATTGGGGATTATGTCTGATAAAGATAAAGGCGAGAGGTAGCAGGAATAGGCAAGGAAAGATTTCAGGCCCCAATGCAGGCTTATCATCTGTGAAAAGAAAGAGGGAAGAAAAGAATACTGGGTAGGAAGAGCCTCAAACTGTGTGCACGCTTGAGAGAGTCTTAGCCAGCCCAACAGGGGGGCCGAGCAAAGGTTTTTCCATTAGGAAGTACTGTGCTGAGTCTGGTGGTCAGCTGCTGAATTCCTGCTATGCTCAGTCATCGACTGGAGCTTCCCAGGGAGGATGTGTCCTTGGTTGGAATGCTGCAGCAGATCCCAAAGGTGCTGCAGTCGGAGGCTGGCAGGGATTGAACTCTTTATGGCAGGTTCTCTCTCTCGAAGGGAGATTTTTATGTTGTCTTAAATGAAATGTCAAATCGATAGAGGGGCTCAGTGACCTTTAGTTTCTCCTTTTTGCAACTTTGAAAAGACTATGACCAATGACCAATTTGCAGACCAGCCACCTGGAAAAGACTCCTATCACTGTCTCCGTGCTGTGCTCTATCTCTCAGACCTTACTGTTTCAGGTGTACCCCCACTGGTTTCCAAACACCAGCATCGGCAGCTCTCTGCCTGAGGCTTTTCCTCAGGGTCGTGGATGATGGCTGTGCCCACAGGAGGGGAAGAACAGGACAGCCCTGGAAACCGACCCCACGCGATGACCTTTGGAAGTTTATGTCTAATGACCTCAGCTTCTCTGACTCTGGGGTAAGATGTTTCTGAGGCATTTATTTAAACAATATTGCAGAGTTTTTCTGCAGGAGTTAAGCTGCAGCTACCCACTGTCATCATTGCTCTGAAAACATGCTCAACATTGGCTGCTTTCCTTTCCCTACCACCCTTCCATGTTCCATGTTCCATGCACTTTCCCCCAAATCTATTTGCACTAGAATCCTTGTCTTGCGGTCCTCTGCTGGAAGAATATTACTAAGAGAGATGTCATAAAACTTCATATGCCATTATATATCTTCCCATAGCCTGCAGAACTGTGTGGGAGGGAGTGTAAACTACAGTGTGAACTATGGTCCATGCTCAGTGGCAAAGCCCCAGGATGTGTTTATCAATTGCAATGAATGTGCCACACTAATGAAGGATGTTGCTTATGTGGGAAGGTGTGGGAGGTGTGGGGAGAAGAGCGTATGGGAATCCCTATATTTTTGTGTAACATTTGTGTAATCTAAGTATCTTTTAAAAAAATTAAAATATATATTCTAAAAAATTTATGCTGACAGCAGCTGCAAGGGAATTCTGGATTTTAAAAAAATATTATGAAGAAAAAGGAAGTCAGTATCAATTACAAAACTTAATAAATGTTTATATAAATATGGATAAAGTCGGTCTCTGTGTAATATTATACAAAATGAAATTACACTATGACATTTTGAATTTTTAATATTATACTCATCTAAATGCAGTTGAGTTTTCAATATATTATGTTTCTCTGTTTTTAGATTTTAGTTATAATGACTTGACATTTGAAAATAATGCCTTGTTTAAGAGAAAAATCACATAATTTTTACAAATATTTCAATTTTGTATTTTTTCAGAGATTTTGAAAAGCAGGCTGTTGTTTAGTGGTGTAAATGTGAAAATTCATAATCTCAAGTGTCTATGTCAAAACTCATTCTGATACTTAGTACAAATAACTTTGTAAAATATACACAATTGGGAAAAATGCCCAGTAAACATTTCAGAAAGCAAAATAACATAACAAAACATAAATGCCCCACATGAAAAGCTGGACAAAATTAAGGTTTAATATGCTCAAAGCATCATACCCTGAGGCCTGATGTTTCTATGCCACTCTTACTCATCAGTGCAAAGTTTACCTGAAATTATCCCTGGTCATTTCCTTTTCAATGTTGCAAAAAGCAGAAAATAAAGGAGCACTGTTCCCCTTTACCAATATTGACTATTGGTTTAAAAAAAACAGAAAAGTCAGTGTATCTAGCCAGAAAAAAATGAAAAGTTGGAGTAGAACTTATGTAAATCTGTTTTCTCCCAATATATACTGAACGATTCCTTACAGCCACATCCATCCATCATTCAACTCTTCAAGTACTCTTCAGTATGTTAACATTTCTTGTACTTGTTCAGTGAAAGTTATTCAAAATATACTATCACCTATGTTAGCAAAACTCTCAATAAATCATGGGAAATATAGCATAGTGAGGGAAGAATATATATGAAAAGAGAGATGCGATAACTATATTTTCAGTTAAGTATATTTTCATAAAACAAGCAGATAAAACGTATTAATTTAATTCAATAAAATTTCCAGTAATTAAACCAAATCAGAACATTTATTTATTTTACTCATTTTCTGGTCTGACCATTAGAACCAACTGCTTGTTTTTTGTCACAAAAACAGTCAACGATGCTAATTCAGGGTTCATATGAAAGTAATTATTATAAGGGAAATCATTCATGTTCAGATTATAATGGACTGGGTTATTATATTAGTATTAGTATTAAGAAAACATACTAA
>PVKH010022796.1:0-14012 GCA_004027955.1 Chaetophractus vellerosus
TCGAGGGTGGGGGATGGGCACCATTCCCTGCCATGGTTATTTAACTGACAGTTTTACATTTCAGCCTCTTCGTTTCTCTGTCCCACTCCCTCCTGGATGAAGCGCACACTACTCTCCTGGTCTGCACATCCCCTAAGCAGGTACTTTGGACAGCGTCTGCCTTTCCTCTGCTGTTTTTGTAAGGGAGGTGAGCTCTGCCGATGTACTCCATTGCCATCTTGCCAGATGCCTTCAAGAGTTGCTAGCTCTTTACCAAATCTTATGAGTGTCAGAAAAGTACTGTGAAATAATAAAGCCAAATATTTATGACACCTAATTTTAAAGGGCCTTTTCTTGTTCCAATATCTAAACTTTTATCTATAATAAATCTCCTAAAGTTTTGTATATTTTATGCTCCCCCAAACCTGAACCAACCTCTCATCAGTGTAGATCACTGGTTTTCAAAATTTATTCCTGGAAGGGTAATATCATTTTACCTGTAAACTTGTTAGAAATGCCAATTTCCTCCCTCCAGCTCAGACTAGATGTAGAAAAAGTGGGGAAATACAACTTACCTATATTTCTCACTACCAAAATACCTAGCCTATTGAATTATATGTGATAGAAAGATAGGGAGTGTTTGTTTTTCTTTCCCCCAAATATTTTTCTCTTCAGACACTATGAGAATTAGATCTGATAAAAAAGCCAATTAATTATAGCCGGACTGAGTCCTTAGCTGAGCTTTTGGATGCAGGGAGACTCAACTGTGATCCACCTAGATATTTAAATTTCAGGAAGAATGAAGCTTCAGACCTTGGATACATCTTTAGGTTATAAAACCTAAGACACGTGAGGTTAGCCGACTCCTGGAAAAATTTTTATTTCTGTTTCAAATAAGTGGAGCAAGGGCTCAGGTTTATAATGTTTACAAGGAGACCCTTTATGATGGGAGGGTATAGTGTGAGGCCTAAAATTTATACTATGTGCTGCCTTGACATCTGGGAAAATCATGGAGGGCCTCACATGGCCTAACCACAAGTACCCCTCTTCACTCTGCTTTGTAGATAAGGTCCCCTAGCCAAACAACTCTCCTTGTTAAGGGGAAGAGGCCCAGTGTCTGCCTATCCCTGATTAGAAAGATCTAGTTCCTTGCCAGCCTGTGGAATTATTCAAACCAATCAACCATATCCTTCCATGGGACCCAGGGCTCACCTCACACTTTTGTTATTACAAGGCCCATCTCCCACAGCCTCTGCTTGTTCTCTCTGTTCCTGAGTGCAACTCCCATGTGTCCCCACATGATATGGCTCCCTGCTCCCCAAGACTGTGAGTATATAATGAACTGTGGACAATAATCACCTGTTCAGTGCCTGGTGTCATGTGTTCAGCCATCTCCATAACCTCAGGGTGGGAATCCTGCCCTCACCAACAGGATGAAGAGAAGAGGAATAAAACAGAGGTAGTCAACTATGTCTTTCCCCGTTATATGCAGAATAAATCATTTTTTTCCTTGCCCATTACCTATGGAGTATCCAGCTACTCATGTGGGACAACTGACCTGGCTCTCATTGTGTTGCTCTAGTGGTAAGGACTAGGGAAAAACAGAGGCCAATATGCTTATTATTTATTATGAGCTATTTAATAAGAAATCTGTCTCTGATCCAAAACTCCTCATGTGCACATTCAGGATAAAATTAATAAAGAGGAATATTAAAAATCCAAGAATAATACATGATTCATTTAAGACTTCTTCTAAATCATATTATCTTGGGCTCAATTTTATTACTTAAAAATTGTTTTTCCTCTATTTTTTTCCAAATAAAGTTCATTGTGACTTAAAATAAATATTAGTTCCTAGTTCTAGGTCAGAACTTGTTAACACCTAAGAAAATTAACCTCATATAAAATATAAACAATTAAACCTAAAATTCACAAACTAGACCAGAATAAAAATAAAAAATAATCACATCCCCCGACATAGGCAGCAATGTTTCTTATTATAGACTAGATTTGCCACATTCCCTGAATCTCCTGAATTATAAGCTATTTTCTGGTTGTTTCCAGAATCACTTAGAAATAATTTTTCCTTTCCCACAATATATTTATGGAATTTATTTGTCACTCAGTTCCTCCTAGTGTTTCACAAAATTTTACTTCAGTCTCGGGGATACAGAAAAAGAAAAATGTCACTGTTCTTAGAGTCCAATGCTCACAACTTTCTTTCCAGGGATATACCCTATAGGTTATTTTTCTCCTTTGCCTTTGTCCTGATGCCATGTTGGAGAGGACTCTCTATATTTCCCAGGATTAGCAGCCCTTAATTCTGATGTCTTTTACTTCAGTACTCAATCCCTGTTATTTCTGGCTTCAGAGGGAGGGAGAGTTTCTTTCCTCAATCAGTCCCAAGAATACTTTGTTTCTTTCTTCAGTATTATTTGGGATAGAAAATCCCTATTGGGGATTGTGTTCATTTCCTTTTCTTCTGTTAACAATTACTTCAACTTCAGTGGCTTGAAACAATGCAAAATGTATCTTGCAGTTTTGTAGCACAGAGGTCTAAAATGAATCTTGTAGGGCTAAAATCAAGAGGTCACAGGACTGGTTATTTCTGGAGGCTTTCTGTGAGGCTCTTTTCCTTGCCTCTTTTAGCTTCTATAGGCTACTTGCATTCCTTGGCTCATGGCTGCATCATGCCAATCTCTGTGTCAGTGGTCAAAAAGCAATATCCTGCCTTTGACCATCTGACCTTCCTCTTAGGAGGTCTCTTCCACCTGGATAATCCAGGAGAATATCTCCATTTTCAAAATACTTAATCAGATCTGCAAAGTCCCTTTTGCCATGTAAGTTATCAAATTCACAGGTTACAGGCATTAAAATGTGGACCTCTTTGCCTAACATTATTTTGCCCAACATAGCAATAGTAGGGATATTGGATTCTGTTCTCCAAGTTCTAGGCAACATCAATAGGACTTACCCAAAAGGTTTTGTTTTGTACTCCAAATCTACTAAACACTATACATTAACATGACCTGTCCCTCCCCTTTTTGTGAAGTGAAGAGAAAAAGAAACCCTGAAGCCCCTCCTGGCTCTGTCTTGTTTCACAGCTCTTTGAGAGTCAACATAGTGAAAAAAGAAATGTTCTGTTCCCAAGAACAAACAATATTTTCAGGGACAATTCTACCTAAATTCAGAACATTACTAAACAGAACATGTACCTACAATCTCAGGCTGGAGCATCTATAGTTGGTTACTTCACTGGCTTAAATTTCCCTAAAAAACTCGTTAAGGACTTGCTTACATATGCATAACCAAAAATGCTCAAGTAATTGGTCCTTCTCAGACAAAGGAATGACTTAGGCCATTTCCTCATACCCTCCTGAGTTTTTCTGCTATTAAAATTTTAAAACCAAGTCTCTACCTTTTACATAAGGAAAACTCTGCTCCTGGCAACTTTAATATAGGGCCAGGGCTCTATTACAAATATGATGAAAGTTTTCTTGGATATGAACCTTTTCTGCAGGTAATTACTCCAGGACTTCATAAACATAAGGAGAATCCTAGAGTTGAAGGAACCTCCTAGGATGTATAATTCAACTCCTTCATTTTTACATATGAAGAAATTGAGGCACAAGCAATGACTTTCCCAAGATCTTGTCAGTAGTTAGCTACAGAGTTAGTTCTAATTCCAGTTTTCTTGACTATTTTCCTAATGTGTTTTCAGTCTGACATTCTGCCTGGCCTGTGCGCCTCTATAGATGGGGCATCTCTTGTGAATTCTACCTGTTCGATTATCTCTGGATTGGGGCTGGTAAGCAAGGGATTTTCCTATCAGGTGTGTTTTGAATTAACAGTTACAGAAGGGAGGAGGGACGGGCTGTGCTATGGCTTCTTGCATATCTCTATTTCTAGCATACCTCTAACCTACTTTCTTTGAACTCTTACCCTAGAATTGCTAATTTCAGGTGTCTCAGAATACTGCTATTTAATATATAGATATTTGAGCATTTGGCTAAGTGTTCCTGAGGGAACTCATGTAAAACCATGACAGAAGTTTAATAAGTAGGAATTCTCCAAGCCTCCTGAGAAAAGGCTATAGAGGCCTGATCACTGGAGATAAGCATGATTTTATATCTGCCTTAATTTTAAATGGGATACTGTGTATCTGCAAAGCATATAGAGGTAAATGATTGAATTAGACAGATAAACGATATAATAAAATTGATTAAAAAATGAATGAAAATAAGACTGCTTAAGATTCATTTTTGTGACCTTTCATGGACTATAGCCCTTTAGATAAGTTTTCTTTTAAATAATTTTAGTTCCCAACATATCAGTGATATGATCTAGCAGGGAAAATAACAAGTTGCCCAAATAGTCCAAACATAAAAATATGATATAAAATAAAAAATGTGAATAGTTGCCCAAATAGTCTTAACATAAAAATATGATATAAAATAAAAATGTGAAAATTTCATGCAGCCCAAATCTCATATGCTATAACACACCTTGCTATAGTAGGAAATATTATTCCCTTTGCTAAAGAGTTTAGAAAGTAAACTATGGCAGGTTTTGAAAGCTAGTGGTATAAATTTAATATGATTCAAGAACTGTACTGTACATGAAATCAGAGATAAAGGCAGTGGAAGAAGAAGCCACTCATTTTTCTCTATTCCAATTATCTCCATTTCAGTGGATTAGAAAATGGTAAATGTAGAAGTCAGGTTGAAGATGGTCCTGAGCTCAATTGCCTGTCAAGTTAAGTCTGATAAATGGCAAGTGTGTATAATTAATACTGTCATCTTTCCCTAGACCAAAGGGCGACTGCAGTAACTATAGATTGTAATTGTCATCGTTGTCACATAAAATGTGCTATTATTAAGTTCAGGCTGAATTTTATTGCTGGGAATTCTCATAAATTGAGCGGTCAGTCATTTAAATTACCAAGAAGAGAGCTTTGTGGCTTGCTCTAAAACTACTTTCTAAGACAATGTATTTGACTTTGGACCTCCAGAAACTAATTGCATTTTTTGAACAGACGTTAGACAGGCTGTAACCTATAAGTGAGGATATTCTGTCAGACATGCAATGTACGCTTATGAATGTTCATAGGAATCTTACATTTTTATTTCCAATATTTTTGGTGTGGAGCAAGAGAAGAATAGGGAATAGATGTGAAATGACATATGAGTGGGAGAGATCATTTTGAAAACAAACTTATTTCTTTCTTGCAAGGTGCCTATTTTCCAGAAGGTGATGTTGATGAAAAATTAAAGTGTGCAGGATGAAAATTATGATGGATTTTTGTTAGTGTCTTAAACAATGGCTGTGGGAAAGAAATTTGAGCAGAGTAGCAAGAGAAGGGGAATAGACTGATGATATATTAAAAGGATTAATAATGACTAATAGGATGTTTTATGCTTCCATTTTTAGTAATTTCTGCATATTTTAAAATTCACTATAATTAAAACAATGCATTAGATATCTGTGTGCCTAAAATGCTATGTACTCTGATATGAAAAATTTTAATGAAACATGACCTTGTCTTTTGGAAGCATGCATACACAGGGATGTTTAATTTATTTACATTTTTTTCCATTCCAGTAGAGGAAAAAACACCCATATCCCTTTCATATTGATACCACCACTATTGGCATTTAAAAAAAAACAACTTGTTTTAGTTGTGGTTTTGCTTATTTATTTATTTAGAGTTAATTTTTTATTTTAACGAAGCTTTGATTACATAAATGTCACATCAGAACTATAGGGGATTCCATATACCCACCCCCTCCCCCTTGCACACTTTCCCCCATTAACAACACCTTTCATTTGTGTGGTACATCTTTTTACAACTGATGAACATACATTGAAGCATTGCTACTATGGACTACAGTCTATATTATAGTTTACACCTTGCACAGCACAATTCCATAGGTATTGACAAAATGTACAATGGCCTGTATTCATCATTGCAATGTCCTGCAGGACAATCCCAATGTCCCCAAAGTACCTCATGTTACACCTATTCTCCCCTTTCCCTCCTCTCAGAACCTCTGGTGGCCACTGCCTTTATATCAATGATACAATGCATTAATTTATATGAGTGAATTTTTATAGTTGTAAGAAGTGTTTATGTACTTTTATGTCCTCTGTTTTCATTTAATATTGCATCATATCCATTTGCTATGATTTCATAGCATTCTGTATAATTTCATGTAGCCATATAGTTCACTCATTATTTAAGTCTTCCCAGACCATTCTAACAATATTAGCCAACCTCTTTTCCTAACTTCCTATCACACTATCCTTTACAGAATTATTATATTCATAGAAATTAGTCTTATATTAAATAATTTTGCCTATTTATTTGCTTATTTATTTTCTATCTTTCCCCATTAAAATATAAGTTCCATGAGAGCAGGCACTTTTCTGCCTTATTCACTATGTAGGAAAAACTTAGAAAATAATTCCAAGCATGAGATTATAGGTCAAAGACTCTGAAAACATTTATGTCTTCTAATATATAAATGTATATGCTGTCAACCTCAGTTTTAGAAGGCTTGACCAAATACCAATAGTACTGTGTTTTTGTATAGTTTTTGTCATATTGTCACCTATTCTGTTTATACTTTTAGAAAAGTTTTTATCAAATGAATAGGTAAAAATGACTCACCAAAGCTTGTTTATTTGGCTTTTCTTTGATTTGGGGTAAGGTTGAAGGTTTTTTGTTTGTTTGTTTGTTTGTTTGTTTGTTTTTAACTTTTGTTGGTGTATATTATTTTCTCTTTTGGAATCTGTCAGTGTTCATTCATTTTGATTTTAAGATTTTTCTTCTTTATATTTATGAACTCTTGTATACTTTAACCCTTTGTCCTGATAAGCTTAGTTGTATTCAAGTAAGCATTACTTAGAAAGCTGCAATGCTGTGAGTTTAACTTGTGCAACAGGGAGTGAGAAAGTATCATCTTTTAAAATCATCAACACAGTGGAAGAGGTAGCAATTATGGTTCTCACTACTGAGCAGTCTTATGAAGAGTATATCATATAGTATGGTTGGTATTTTGTATTACTTCAATCTTACAACAAATCTGCAAAGTCAATAACTCAACTGTATTTAAAGATGTGAAAATGAGATTCAATGAGATTACATGGCATGGTAAAGGTAACACAGTTATCAGGTAATTTTCAATATACATGGATTAAGTCACATGTTACATATAAAGCAACAAATATCTTAACCTCTTTTTGTTTAATATACAAGTGCTAAATTAGTAATAACATGGTATAAATTGCTAGCTTAAAGAGATCTTATTCTTAATTGTTATGCAAACAATTGAAGAATGACTAAAAGTTTACAAAACTCTACTCTGATTCTAATATTTGGAAAAATTTAGACTATGTAATATTTATCTTCACACAAGTGTACATGATATTTTAATAGATGATATGAAAACTGTTGTTTCTCTAACACATTAACAGTCTGGATCTTAACTTCAGAACCACCAGTGGGATTTACTTGCTTTTTCATATTCTGTTACTTGATACTTCAATTTATATAATATTTGATTTCTTATGCTTCTATTGGCAGCATGGAATTGTTTGAACATCTCAGTCCTGGGTATTATTAACATTATTATGACCAACAAGTACTAATCAATTACTCACATGGTATAATCCCTACTTTATAAGACAAAAAATCACAATCACATTCTTACACAGAAGATATAAAGTAGGGGACAGAGAAAGTGAAATAAGCTCTTTATTTATTTTTATAAGAACTTTTTTTGTTGTTGTTACATATCCCCCCCTCTTTCTGCTTGCTCTTGCTATGTGTTCATTTTTCTGTGTTCTTCTATGTCTCCTTCTTGTCTTCCCCCGTTTTTTGCGGCGATGCTCCGAGTCAGCCCTCTGCGCAGGCGGCTCGCCCCGCTCGCGGGTGGCTCCGTTCCGTTTCATGGGCGGCTCAGCTCCATGTTTTGCGGGCAGTACAGCTCCGTGTTTTGTGGGCTGCTCAGCTCCATGATTTGCGGGCGGCTCAGCTCTGTGTTTCGCAGGTGACTTGCCATGCCCGTGGTGGCTCCGCCCTGCCCATGGCGGCTTTTTGCCTTGCCCATGGTGGCTCTGCCCCACCCACGGTGGCTTGCCTTTCTCAAGGCCGTCTACCTGCTTGGAGAGGTCCCCGGGAACTGAACCTGGGGCCTCCCATGTGGTGTACCGGCGCCCTATCCACTGGGCTATACAGCTGGCCCCATAAAGCTCTTTAAAAATGATTCATCTTATGTCTCCAAAGAAGAAATGTCTTCAATAAGATGGACTGTTTGTGAGCTGCTCTAGATATTTTTGTTTTAATAAAAAGACGTAATAGCATTTTATGTTTTAATTGCTATGTGAGAGACAGAAGGGAGAATCAGAATTGTTGAACTCAAAATCCCTCCCTACCTTCCTGTACTCCTGCCTGTATACAGAGGGGTGGGAAGTCTCTCTGGAATCACAGAATTAATAAAGTAGAGATGATTCCCTTCCTCACATCCTATTAGTATCTCTCTTCTTACAACCTGAATGAATAAACTTTCTCATGTTCTAAATGACTACGAGACCAAGAAATTCTAAAAGTCTTCTATTGACTATAATTTATGGTTTTTTTTCTTTGAACTGGTTTTGTTTTCTTGCTGTGTTTCTGAACAAAACAATGTGGAAAACTTTTAACTGCCCTTTTCACTCTCCCACCCCTGACTTATTCTTTGGTGCATAAACATCCAAAAATTTCTTTTAATTTGCATATGTAGTTAACCTTATTTCTATGAAATGTCAAAGTTGAAATAAGAACATTTGCTAATTTTTACAATGTAGCAATATTATGGAAATAAAGTGAGCTATACTGTGATTCCAAAATAGAATAAGCTCTCTTAACTAAACATTGACCTGCACATCAGGTGATGTGGATTTTATTTTACTACTAACTAGTTCCATGATCTTTGATAAATAATATTTAGTCTCTCTGGATCTCTGTTTCTCTATCTATAAAAGTAGTATGTTAAACTGATCTCAAAGTCATCACTGAACTCTTTTGTGATGCTACCACTTCTGTTTGAGGGGAATATGTAGAATATGTGGAAACTGGATTCAATGTTCTGGAAAGAATAATCACCGTATGTTTGCATAACACCTTTAAACTTTCAAAGCAGCTATACCCACATTAACTCATTGCATTAGTCCACAATGATGTAGGCAAAGAGGGAAGGTATTATTATCCATAGAAAAAAGGTAAAGAAACTGAGATTCACATCAATTATGTGACCAAGGTCACACAACAAATTCTTACCACAGCTGGAAGTCAAATCTCTTGACTCCATATACTGGGCCATTTCTGGATACCCTAATAAAGGTTTGATATGCTATAATATCTTGGTGTGTTCAAGTGACTCCTGGATTCCCATTGAATATGCTTCTGATTGAGGTAGGAAATAAATTCCCTTTAATCTGGTTTGTATTTAGAATTTACTAAAAAGTACTTGCTGCCTGTTTCATAGAGGAAACAGAAAGCATTCAGTGCTGAGAAAGTGAAAAGAACCAAACAATGTCCCTGTAAACCAGAGAGACCTGCTTTAGGATACATTCAGGTGGTTGGTTTATGGTTTGGCTCCACTGTTTCAGGTGCAAGAGTGTGTGAGAAGTCCTCAATGTCCGATAGCTCTGTGCTGTTCATTTCTGTTAAGATATGCTATTTCTTAGTCAATACTAGTGATTTTGAAGTATATGTTTATGACTGGCA
Organism: Chaetophractus vellerosus; assembly: GCA_004027955.1. NCBI lineage: Eukaryota > Metazoa > Chordata > Mammalia > Cingulata > Chlamyphoridae > Chaetophractus > Chaetophractus vellerosus. Next base: position 9,749 of record PVKH010022796.1, read on the forward strand.
TTCCTGAAGGAACTTTTTCTGAAAAGAAGATTAAAGTAAGGCAGAATAAGGCAGAATACTAAGAGGTCATGTTCAAGTCTGCAAAACTGAGGTGGGAGGTATTCCCAGAGATAGGCATAGGGCAAATAAATGCTACTGTCCTGAGAGATTGCAGATCCCCAAAATGCTTGTAAACCATTTCCTCTAGGGTGAATGTAGAATCTACCAACCATGGTCAGTGGTTCACATTTTGGTTTACATTTTGGACCATAAACTTTTATAAATTTTGATGAAACTTAACATGGCCTATATCCATCATTGCAAGATCATGTAGAAGATTCCCATCACCCTCAAAATGACACCTGTTCCATCTATCCTATTCCTCCCTTCCCCTCCCCTCAGGACCTAGGGCAACCACCAGGCTTCACTCTTTGCAGGACCAGATTCATAGTTACTTGCAAAAACAGTGAGGGCTTGACACACTGGTCTGTCCTCCCATATTGGGCATCACCCATGCTCTTGAGATACTCTTACCCCTCTGTTTGAGAACATAGAGGGCTTCCCCAGCATGGGGATCTCCACTCACTGATGTAACACACTATGTAACATAGTGTAACACACTATGTCAAGATGAACATTAGCTCACTCCCTAGAAAACTGCCCCTGGTGTTCCCTGTCCAGAATGCCCCCCATATCCAACACCCTAAACCAGTAAACCTACTTTGCCCTATTGCCTAAAGAACATTCTCAACATTGTAGTTTCAACCACATACCCACCAATCCCCAATGTTCACCTTTTCTCTCCCCTAACCCTCCCCCCAGTTCCATGGAGAGTCCAACCCCCCTCTTCACACCCTACCCCCTTGAAATATCTGTACTTCCTAACTCAATGGTATCACTGCAACCACTGTCATGTCCCTCCACTGCAAAACTACACACTTCTAACTTATCACAGATTTTGCCCATTTGGGCATTGGCTCACAGCCTTCTTCTCCCTTTCAATTTCCTGAAAAACAATCTTCCAGACTCTAGCTCTGTAAGTCTGCTCAATTTGCTTAATTCATATCGGTGAGGTCATGTAATATTTGTCCTTCAGTGTCTGGCTTGCTTCATTCAACATAAGGTCCTCAAGATTCATCCATGTTATCCCATGTGAAAATACTGTATTCCTTCTTACAGCTGAGAATATCCATTGTATATGAAATCTATATACCATACACAATATATATATACCACATATTTTTGTTATCCATTCATCTCTTGAAGAACATTTGGTTTGATTCCAACTTTTGGAAATAGTAAATAATGCCACTATGAACATTGGCATGCATATATCTGTTCATGGCCTTGCTTTTAATTCTTCTGGTTATATACCCAGCAGTGGAATTGCTGGATCATATGGTAGTTCTATAGTTAGTTTTCTGAGGAACTGCCATACTGTCCTCCACAAAGTTTGCACCATTCTCCATTCCCAACAGCAGTGGATGAGGGTTTCCATTCTTCCACATCCTCTCCAACACTAGTAGTCCTCTGTTTTTTAAGAGCTGCCAGTCTGATGGGTGTAAGATGATATCTCATTGTAGTTTTGATTTGCAAATCCCTAATAGCTAGTGATGTTGAGCATCTTTTCATGTGTTTTTTTTAGCTATTTGTATTTCTTTTTTGAATAAGTGACTATTCAAATCACTTGACAATTTTTAAAATGTGCTGTGTGTCTTTTTATTTTCTAGGTGTAGGATTTCTTTATATATGCAGGATATTAGGCCCCTATCAGATATACAGTTACCAAATATTTTCTCCCATTGAGTAGGCTGCCTTTTGATTTTCTTGACAAACTCCTTTGAGGTACAAAAGTTTTAAATTTTCAGGAGGTCCCATTTATCTATTTTTTCTTTCACTGCTCATGCTTTGGGTATGAAGCTCATGAAACAATTTCCTACTACAAGATTCTGTAGATGATTCCCTACATTATCTTCCAAGGTCTTTATGGTCTTGGGTCTTATATTTAGCTCTTTGATCCATCTTGGGTTGATTTTTGTAAAAGGTGTGAGATGGTGTTCCTCTCTTATTCTTTTGGATATGGATGTACATTTCTCCAAGCACCATTTCTTGAAGAGGCCATTCTCACCCAGTTGAATGGGCTTGGTGGCCTTGTCAAATATCAGTTGACTGTGTATGTGAGGAACTATAGCAGAACTCTCAATTTGGTTCCATTGGTTGGTATGTCTATCCTTGTGCCAATACCATGCAGTTTTGACCACTGTAGCTTTGTAGTATATTTTAGTCAGATAATGTGATTACTCTGATTTTGTTTTTCTTTTTCAATATGTCTTTGGCTATTCAAGGTCACTTGCCCTCCCAGATAAATTTCATAGTTTAATTTTTCCAATTCAGTAAAAAATGCTGTGTTGATTCTTATTGGGATTGCATTAAATCTGTAGATCAGTTTGGGTAGGACAGACATGTTAATGACATTTAGTTTTCCTATCCATGAACAGGGAATATTCTTCCATTTATTTAATTCTGCCACCTGGCCACTTTGGGCTCCTCTTGCCTGTGAATCAACAGGCAAAGAAGGGAATTACTCTGCTGGCTGGGGTGATTGATCCTGACTATCAAAGGGAAATAGGACTACATCTACATAATGGTGGTAAAGAAGAGTTTCCCTGGAATGCAGGAGATCCTCTAGGGTGTCTCCTAGTACTGCCATGCCCTGTGATTAAAATCAATGGAAAATTGCAGCAAATCAATTCAAGCAGGACTAACAATGGCCCGGAATCTTTGGGAATGAAAGTTTGGGTCACCCCACCAGGCAAAGAACCACAGCCAGCTGAAGTGCTTGCTGAAGGTAATGGGAACATGGAATGGGTAATGGAAGAAGTTAGTGATAAATATGAACTTCGACCATGTGACCAGTTACAGAAACGCGGACTGTAATAGTCATGAACCCTTCTTCCTTGTTTCGTTATGAGTATGATTGTATATGTACACAAAACAAATTTCTTCATTTTCTTTCCCAACCTTCTCCCCTATCATATGAAAAGTTGTATTAATTTCACATCATAATATTTAAGGATGTAATGTTTAAGAGTGAATATTACCCAAGGACTTACACCCTATTCTGTGGGAAATTAATGTGTTTCCGGTTGTACATAGGGGAGTTAAACACAGTTAGGTGGAAATACACATGTTTGCTTGTCTGTTATTGTTTTTACTTAGAGACTAAGTGTGGTTTAGGGTAATGTGCATAGTTGCTGAGTTAGCAAGGGGTGGACTGTGATAGTTAGGCTGTGTCAACTCAGCCAGGTAATTGTGTCCAGGTGTTAGGTCCAGCAAGCACTGGGCTAATTGTAATACAAGAGGATTTATGGACTTTGATCACCAGTGAGTTTGCTGCATGGATGGCTGATTACATCTGCATCAATCAGGGAGATTGCATCAGGAATGGATGATGCTTTTATCCAATCAGTTGACTGCCTTAAAAGGGGAAGTGATTTCAACATTCAGAGAGAATTTCCCAGCTTGTCTTTGGACAGCCAGCTTCTCCCAGAAACTCATCAAGGGCCATTCATTGGACATTCATCGGAGCCCCTGGTTTGCAGCCTGCCTGCAGAACTTGGACTTGTGCATCCCCACAGTCAGCTTGGACTTGTGCATCCCCACGGTCTCATGACTCTTTTAAAATCTCATATTATTGACAGATATCTCCTGTTGATTCTGTTTCTCAAGAGAACCCTGACTAATACAGCTTCCTTTAACAGTGTTGTGTAGTTTTCTGCGTATAAGTCATTTAGATCTTTAGTTAAATTTATTACTTTGTATTTGATTCTTTTTGTTGTTATTGTAAATGTTATTTTTTATTGATTTCCTCCTCAGATTGATCATTGTTGGTGTACAGAAATGCTACTGATTTTTGCACATTGGTCTTATAACATGCAACTTTACTAAAACTCATTTATAAGCTCTAGAAGCTTTGTTGTAGATTTCTCAGGGCTTTCTATGTATAGGATTATGTCATCTGCAAATAGTGAAAGTTTTACTTCTTCCTTTCCAATTTGGATACCTTTTATATCTTTTTCTTCTCTAAGTGCTTGGGCAAGTACTTCTCACACAATGTTAAATAGGAATGGTAAAAGTGGGCATCCTTGTCTTGTTCCTGATCTTAAAGGAAAAGCTTTTAGGACTTCTCCATTGAATATGACATTAGCTGTGGGTTTTTCATATATACCTTTTATCATGTTGAGGAAGTTTCCTTCTATTCCTATCTTTTTTTTTTTTTTTTTTT
>PVKH010022797.1:0-14039 GCA_004027955.1 Chaetophractus vellerosus
AGCAGCTGAGCCCAGAGAGAAATGGAACCCTGGGAAGAGAGGAACCCAAGAAGCCTGAACTCTTGGCAGATGTCGGCAGGCATCTTTCCCCATCACGTGGCAATAAATTTTGGTGAGGGAAGTAACTTATGTTTCATCGCCTGGTAACTGTAAGCTTCTACCCCAAATAAAGACCCTTTATAAAAGCCAACAGATTTCTGGTATTTTGCATCAGCACCCCTTTGGCTACTAATTTAGCTACATATTGACAATAAAATTTAGATCTATCTATACTTAAATTTTTCTCATAGCCATCATATTGATGTTGAAGCATTTGGCCAGTAGAGGTGGGTCGGATTCTTGAAATTTCTTTCTGTATATCTTGGATCTGGTCATATTTTCTACCTGCTATTTTAGGTATTTCAAACTTCCTCTTCCTTTTAATCTAACATTTGCCCTCTCAACTAATGTTGCTCTCAGAACAGTTTATATAAGCTTAAAAAGATTGTGACTGTACAAGTTCTTATATGCTCTGTTGGTTTTATTTTATACTTAAGTTATATACCTTATATTTATACCTGCTTGACAGCAGCTGATGCATCTTTTCCACAAGATAATGCTAAAAGCTCTATCTAATTTAATAGATAGAACTATATTTATGAGTTATACTGTAATAAAATATTCATTAACAGTGGTGGTATAGTTACTCAAGTAGCGAAAATGTGTTTTAAAAAGGCTAATAAGCTCAAATAATGCAATGTAAGAGTTCAAAAACTACAGTGAAATTCAACTGCAGTGGTTCTATTAGAGCTCTATTTCAAAAGTGGCACTTATTGGAATGTTAAGTTTTAAAGTAATAATTTTTATGTTGCTTTAAGTATAAAAATGATTTTTCACTTATAAAATGGGATTTATGAAGAAATCCTCAATTTGCATGGTTTAGAGAGCATGTGAGGAATTTAGTTGGTCTTAGCCCATGAATGCAACATAGGCTGTCATTTAAAAAATATTTTGCACAAAGTTATTTTGCTTTGACTGAAATCTTGAGCTAAAGGCTTAAAACAGCTTCAATTACTGAACATACATAAACATTGACTTTAAAATTTAAAGAAATAAAAAAAATATGAACAATGCTATCAATAAAGAAAGGAACAGTGTAAAAAAACTGCTTATAAGAATTGTTTATGAGAATATAATAGCATGTACTTTAGTACAAAATAAACTGTATTTAGTTTAAACACAGTGATAGTAAGTCAATAATTTGAATTATCTTTCAAAGGTACACACAGTGTATAGAGTTTACAGACATTCATCTAGGTTCGGCAAACAGAATTAATTTATATACTTCCTCAGTCTTTTAAGTTTCCAAAATATACTAATGATCTGCTAGTTTCTGTTTTGGAAACACATAATTGGAATTATGTGTTGCTTAATTACTAATTTAAAATGTTAAAATTTGTCTTACTCTTCTTATTTTGAATACTCACCTCATTTTCTCAAAGCCTCTTTTTCAATGGAACTTGGAAACCATATTTGCCTGGAATCTGTTTTCTTTTTCCTGAAGTCCTTTCTCACATTTTTCTTATTTTTGCCACTGTATTGATTTCTGTTTTCCCTCTTAGGTAATAGAAAAGACATATTAATACATATGTTCTTAAAAGTGGGGAAAATTACAGAAAAATATTTCTAAATATCCCAATACAATTACTTTGAAGAGGAGTTGTGTCCCATGAATATTAAAGAAACATCTGAGAAAGGATTGAATATGTACATCAGAACCATAGATGAATATGTTCACTTTGGTGCCAGGTTGCCAGATTCAGAATTTGAATATGGCCACTTAAAAGCTATGCCAATTTGGACAAATTATTTAATTCCCACCAAGCCTAAATTGGCTTTAATAATAGTAACCAGTCCACGGCCATACCACCCTGAACGCGCCCGATCTCGTCTAATAATAGTAACCACTTCAACACATGACTGGGAAGATTAAACCTGTTAGTTCATATACAGTACTTAGATCAGTGACTGAGTTCACACAATGGATAATTATTAATCAGTTAACATTAAAATGTGAGAGTTTAGACACCTGATTCATTGACATGTGAAAGAATCTGACCAGTTTAAGGATTAGACAGAATTTAGAATTTCTTCAAATTAGCCCTCTCAGTTTTAATTTATTTTATTATTTTATTTATGATTTAGTTTTTAAAATTTAAAAAACCTATAGAAACAACAGAAATAATAATGTTCTCATTAATCTCCGTCAGTTTTTTTTATCATTCTCATGTTCCCTAGATTTAATGCATACATTTTGCTTCCAATAGGTGTATTCTTTTATTTTTTTGCTATGTGGGTTTTAAGGCTCAAATAATTGTTGCTCTTTTTGCACTCAATTTTAAATTTATGAGATTTATACATGAAGATAATTATTCTTTCCTGATTTATGATTTTATTTCAGGCTTTCTTGCCACACTTTTTCTGTTGTTTTCACTTATATTTACTTTTGCATACTCTGAAGTTCTGAAGCAGTTTTATCATGATGCCACTAAGTGTGAAATTCCCATTAGAAACGTATGGGTCTTCTCATTTGTTCTGTGTGGATTTTAATTTATCTCTCACATATATCCCATTTTCTGTTTTTCTGTAATAGATTCTCAGTGATTCCTCATATCAATCTTTTAATTGACTATTTTTCTCTTTAGATATATTAATTAATATACCGATTAAATGTGTCCTCTACAGTTCTATTTCAGTGGCTACATTTTGTCATCCTTATAACTTGCACTCTATTCTTTTTCAAACCTCTCGTCTCTTTTTTCATAATATACTGATCTACCACATGAATTGCATGTTTTCCTGCATTTTGAGCACCTTAGACATGTTTACTTTAAATTGTCTTTTTTATTAATACATTATTGGTCTTTGAGGTATAGATTCTGCCATTTGTTATATCAGCTGGTTCTCATGATGATTTTGTTCCTTATGTTTGATTCGTAATGTGGCAGTTGGATATTATTTATGAATTCCAAAAAAATATATTTGATTATGTTTATAAACTGGTCTGTTCCTCTGGGTATGATACCTTTTGATTGTATTATATTCAGCTGAGATGTCTTTGATTAAATTATGTTAAGACTAGGGCTTTGATTAGACCGCATCATTAACAAAATGATGGCGACTCAGAGTTGAGTCCCCCCTACCTTTGCTGGGCTATATAAATGGATGCTCAATCAAGAATATGGAAGCAGATATGTGAGAAAGAGAAAAGGGCCAAAGACCACGAAGACGATCCTGTGGCCAGCGAAGAGAGTTAAGCCTTTTGCCTGATAGTTTACAGCTGACCTTGTGAAGAGAACAGAACAGCTGATCCCAGAAAGAAACAAGTCCCAGGAAGAGAGATTAGTTCTATGTCATCCTACAGCTCAGATCAGAAGAAGCTGGACCCATGGAGCCTTAACAGAGAAAAGGAAGGCTGAACCCTTACAGATGTCGCCTGCCATCTTACATCAACATGTGTCAACAGACTTTGGGTGAGAAAGTACCACTTATGGTACCTTGAGTTGGACTCTTTAGGGCCTTGTAACTGTAAGCTCCTATCCCAAATAAATACCTTTTATACAAACGAACAGATTTCTGGTACTTTGCATCAGAACCCCTTTGGCTGACTTATACACATAATTATATGCACACATGTGTGTATGTATGTATGTATTTTTCTCTGAGAACTCATCTCTGAAAGATTTGTATGTATATGGGAGCCACAGGCACCTGAAATGGGAAAGTGTACTTATGGAATAATATATTTGTTGTGGCTTCAGAACACCCAGATATTTTCTCAATTAAAGATCAGTTTCATGTTAACTTGGCAACTCAGAGCTGATGGACCTCACATCAAATTGAGACAAAGGCATGGTGTTTGAATTTTCATGGATAACTTTCTATTCAGTATCCTTGGAAGATGGCCGTATTTGTCTGTCAAGGGGATGCTGATGCAAAGTACCAGAAATCTGTTAGCTTATTTTTTTTTAAAGTGTAGATTTTTTAAAAATTATATATCCCCCCCCCTTTCTGCTTGTTCTTGCTGTGTTCATTTCTGCAGTCTTCTGTGTCTGCTTGTCTCCCCTGTTGTAGCGACCTGCCGAGTCAGCTCACTGCACGGCAGCCTTGCCTGCTCGTGGGCAGCTTGCCCTGTTCGTGAGCGGCTTGCCCTGCCTGTGGCGGCTTGCCTTCTCAAGGCTGTCTGCCAGCTCGAGGAGGCCTGGGAACCAAACCCGGGGCCTCCCATGTGGTAAACCAGAGCCCTACCAATTGAGGTACAGCCAGCCCCCTGTTAGCTTTTATAAAGGACATTTATTTGGGGCAAAAGCTTATAGTTCCCAGGCTATGAAGCAGTACAACTCAAAGCATGATCAGAGATGCTTTCTCACCAAAGTTAGCTACTTTGCTACTGGCATGCCGCCACATGGTGAAGCAAGATTGCTGCCAATCTCTGCCCATGTTTCTCCTTTTCCTCTAGGCTTTGTCTCTTATATGCAACTGGTCTGCTTCTTCCCAGTTTCAGCTGCAGGCTGGCATAGTGCTTATCTCTCAGGGCTTCCTTTATCAGTCAAGCTGTCCTGCTCTCTTCCTAAGGTCAACTGTAAGCTATCAGGCAGATGGCTTATCTCTACCTGGGTCCTCAGCCTTTTGAGCCTTCTCCTTTCTGTCACATGGCAGTATCAAAAATGACAGAGCTCATTCTTCATCTGTCTGTCTCCATGTGAGTTCACTTATATCAGACCTAGCAAAGGGGTGGGAACTCATCCTGAGTCATGCCTTACTTATGAGGTCAAATCAGAAGCCCTAAAGAAATCTTAATAGGTAATCTATTCAAAGGCCCCTCAACTGAGTTACCACACCTAGAGAAATAGATTATTTTACAAACATAATCTTGCTCTTTTTGGGAGTCATAAAATAATCTCACACTGCCATAATGGTTAATTTATATAATAATTCTCTGGACTGATGAGAAGGATATTTGAATTCCCATATCATAGGTTGGACTTATTGCATGGATTTTCCAAGGACATTAAGTTCTCCATTGTGCCTGGACCTGGTGCCATCTGAACCTCCACATGAACATTAAAATCGCAGCACCTTCTTCATGGTTTCGCAAATGGACATCCAGTTTTCTGAGCACTATTTGTTGAAGAGATTATTCTTTCCCAATTGAGTGGTCTTTGATCCCTTGTAAAAAGTCAGTTGGCCATATATATATGAGGGTTGATTTCCGAGCTTTCAATCCATTCCATTGTTCTTTATGTCTGTCTTTGTGCAAATACCATACTGTTTTGATTACTGTGACTTTGTAATAACTCAAAATGGACTAAGAATCTAAATATAAGAGCCAGAAGTATCAAAGTCCTAGAAGAAAATATAGGGAAGTAGCTTTGGTACCTTGTGATAAGCAATGGTTCTTAAAGTTTACAACCAAAGTACAAGCAAGAAAATAAAAAATATTATATAAATGGAACATCATCAAATTTAAAAAGAAAATTGTGCCTCAAAGGACTTTATTATGAAAGTAAAATGACAACTGACATGAGATAAAATATTTAAAAAAAACATATCTGATAAAGATTTAATATCCAGAATATATAAAGAAATCCTTCAACTGAACAAAAAGAAATCAAACAACCCAATTTAAAAATGGGCAAAAGACTTGAATACACCTCTTTCAAAAGAAGGTACACAAATGACCCAAAAATAAATGAAAAGTTGCTCAACATCATGAGCCATCAGGGAAATGCAAATCAAAACCACAATGAGATAGGTTTTCACATGCATTAGAATGATACTTATTTTTAAAATTGAAAATGTTGGAGAGGATGTAGAGCAGGGGTTCTTAACCTCTTTTGTCCCATGGACCCCTTTGCCAGTCATGTGCAAACCACAGACCCCTTATTAAGTCCACACTACACTGTGCATTATTTAAATATACATATCACACCAGGACCAACATGTTCCTCAGAGATGATGTTTTTCTGAATTTCAATTCAAGCTCCTGGACCCCTGGTTAGGAACACCTGATATAGAGAAATAAGGACACTCACTTACTAATGATGGCAATGTAAAATGGTTCAGCTGCTGAGAAAGTAAGTTTTAGGCTTCCTCAGAAAACTAAATATAGAAGTACCACATGACCCTATAACCCCACTGCAAGGTATATACCCAACAGAATTGAAAGCAGGGACTCAAACCCATATTTACATACTGATGTTCTTAGTGGCTTTCTTCACAATTGTGAAAGTATGGAAAGCACCCAACTGTCCATAAACTGATGAATGGATAAATAAAATGTGGTATATACATACAATTGAATATTATTCAGTCGTAAAAAAGAATGGCTTCCTGATACCTGCAACAGCATAAATGAACTTGGAAGACATTATGTTGAGTGAAATAATCCATAAATAAAAGGACAAATAATGTATGATAGCACTGATTTGAAACAATTAGAATAAGCAAAGTCAAAAAGTCATAATCTGGAATATAGGTTATCAGGACACAGATTAGGATAGGGAATGGGAAGTTAAGGCTTAAAATGTACTGGTTTCCTATTTGGAATTATGAAAATGTTTTAGTTATGGATTGTGGTGATGGTAGAACAACTTTGTGTATGTAATTAACAACACTGAAATATATATCTGAAAATGATTAAAATGGGAAATTTTAGATTGTATATATAGTAACAGAATAAAATTTTTTAAAAAATCCATGGAAATGCATTACACAAACAGTGAACACTATGTAAAAATTGGTCTATAGTTAATACTACAGTTATAAATATGTGCTATCCGCGATTGTAACAAATATTCCACACTAATGCAAGGTGTTAATAAAAGACTGGTATATGGGAATCCTGATTGTTATGTAAAACCACAACTTCTCTAATAAAGAAAAAACATCCCAGCACCATGGTCATGAAGTCAGTATTCATTTTGAATGTACCAGCAGGTTGAGTGTCTCTAACAACTTCTCAGGGCTCTGATTTTGGAGGTTCTCTTAATTTTGATACCTGTTACTTTGCTTTATACTAAAAGCTTTGCTCTACTTTGCAAAATGTTTTACTTTCTGAAGTATTTTATATGCATGAAATAGAAAGGGTATTTATTTTTGCATTTTGGTTCAGTCTGCCATGTGGACAAAAATCTTTTTCTAACTATGAAAGATAGATTATATTTCAAGGTGGAAAACAATCAGATTTTCTGCCATTGCTCAATATTTCTGAAATGAAATAATTATTCAAGAACAATAATTTGAGGAGGATTTACATTTTTTAAAAGGTCATAGCCAGCTATTATTAGTAAAGATCCTTATAATAACTGAAAACTTGTTCTCCAGAGAACTGTATGAAATAACTGGGAAACCATTTACAAAGTACCTATGAAATAACACATCACAACAGAAAATGTTTCTCCTCAGAATATAAATTAAGGACAAGGCAATAGAGACGATCAATTTGTGGCTTAGAAAATGAAACCAAATGCTAACTACAAATATATGTTATGGAGAAAAATGAAGCCTTTCCCTATATTTTATTTCCATTTTCATATTCTTTTATCAACTCAGTATTCTGGCTATGTGTTCTTCAAGGTTTTCTTTCACATTATGTTATACCTAGAACAGAAAAATTTTCAGAACATTTACTATATACCTTATGCAGCCATAAGATTATGATGTGTTTCTGTTTTCTAAAATTGTATATCACTCTACTAAATTTACAGTGGAAATTGAATTCACTAATTTTAATTTCTGCAGTTTTTCAGATTCTTATCTAGAATAGAATATTGCAGGGATTAAAGACAATCAAGGTATCACACTGATTCTGTAGAGACATAAAGCCTCTCAAATGAGTCCATAGACTCTGAATTAATATGAAAAGTTCAAAGAAAGAAATAGTGAAAATAGAATCATGTCTGCTGTCAGACGATATGGTTACTTTTTACCTCTTATTTGTTTGTTTCCAAAAATGTGATATCTGCAATAGTCTTTTAACATTATTTATTTTACAGCTAGCATACGTATACCTCTGGGAATACAGTGGTAAAAATGAAAAAGAAATAACCCTCAACTTAGACCCTGTGGTGGTTGAGAGCTGTATGTACCCAGAAAAACTTGTTCTTGAACTTAATTCATTCCTGTGGTTGTGAGTCCATTTTAAGTAGGACCTTTCAATGAGGTTACTTCAGTTAATGTATGGCCCAGGATAGATATTAATTCTATTACTGGAGTCCTTTATAAAAAAGAACGAAAGTCAGACATACAGAGACAAAGACATGGAAAGTAAGTTGAAATCCAGTGGAATCCAGAAGAGAACAGAGAGGTCAGGAGAAGCTGCCATGTGCATTGTCATGTGACAATGGAGCTAAGGACAAAGGACCACAGGAAGACCACCCCAGAACACCAGTCTTCAGGAAGAAAGCATCATTTGATGATGGCTGGATTTGGACTTTGTCTTAGCCTCAAAACTAAGCTAATAAATTCCCCATTGTTTAAAACAGCCCATTGCATGTTACTTGCTTGAGATACCCAGGAAACTAAAACAGACCCTGATATTGCTTATAGTTTAGAATATGGGGTCTGGTGTCAGAACGGATGTGATTAACATGCTTTAGGTTTATGGCAATGGGAATTACTGCTTAATCAACTAAATCTCTATTACTGCATTGCACACTGGAGATGGTAATGTGAACATTAACAATGGCAATGCCCTCTGTGTTAAGAATGGCTACTGAAATAGTATGCCTGCTCAGTATTAACTGTTCACCTTATTATTATTTCTAAAAGGGTCTCTAAAAACAGTGCTTATTATACTATACCATATTCAGCTAAATATTTTCAACTCTCTGGCTTTTTCTTAACAACTATTTGTACTTTTATATAAATCCTGGGTATTACTGTTTTTAAGCACATAGTCAGAATCAATATTAAAAGTATAGCAACCACATTTCTATGAAGATTTTGGGTAAATTGAAAGACAATTTAGTCTATCTTCATTTATATAGGACTTTAAGTCATTCAAAGAAAAATCAATTTCAATTTTTAGTTCTCTAGTGACCTCTTACTAGTATTTTAATAACTCTTAGAAATCTTCCTCATATCTCAACTAAATTTCATGTTGCTCTTCACCCTTACTTCTTTCTGCATAATTAGTTTAAATGGAGATTATCTGGACAGTATCTTTTACAGAGCAAATGTTCATGTATTATTTATAAAAATGTATCTTCTCTTAGTGTTGTAACCTTTAGTATAATCTGAGTTCTTTTGTCCTTTTTTAATATATATATAATTAATTTTAAGCCTTAAAGTGATACTGTTGTCTCTTTTGATCTCATTTCCCAACATTTCCCAACAGCTCTGATTTTGATTATGAAAACAAGCCAAGGCACTGTTGAATATCATGTAAAAATTACCTCATGCTTTCTGGCTGCATGGTTCCTATTTAAGAATTCATCACTCTGTTTGCTTTCTTCAGGGCTGCATCAGTGACAATGGCTAGTTTGTTATCTGTTATGACACTTAGCTATTTTTCTGCCAAACTCATATTTCTCATTTTTTCACAATGGGAAGAATATTTTTCTCTTTAGATATTCTACCTTCATCTTATCTTTACTGCATTTTTTTCTCCCTGTTTTTCCATTTTTCCAAAGTCACTTTGAATGGTGATCATATCAATATTCCCAGCCACGTTCCTTGCCCCTCTTGTTTCTTTACTGTTATCAAGAGAGTTAATAAATACAGAGAATATTCCAACATTCTGATTTCACGATGTCTTCTGTTAATTAATATTTTAACAGTAGCCACACAATTCTACTAAGAATATCATTAATGCATTGGTCATTTCACCTAACTTTAGTAGTCTGAGCATGGAACATAAGTATTCAATTTTATCTTCTTTCCCTGGAGACTACTTAAAAATTTACTTTTATTTTCTACTTACAAACAAATTAAGTTTAATACACATGTTCTAATATTCAACACTGCCCATTATTTATTTCTGATATGTCTTTTGATATTTATCTTCCACTATTTTTATAAACTATGAAGACTAGTGTCTTGGTTTGCTAAAAGCTGCTGGGAGCAATATACCAGAAATGAATTGGCTTTTACAATGGGAATTTACTAAGTTACAAGCTTACAGTTTTGAGGCAGTGAAAATGTCCAAATCAAGGCATCATCAGAGATGGTGTCTCACTGAAGGTCAGCTGCTGGTTATCCTGGAATAATGCCATGTGGCAAGACACAATGGTGGTTCTGCCAGTTTGGGTCACTGCCTCCTCCTCCAGGCTAACTTATTCTCTGAGCTCAGCTGTGAGGGATCAGGCATATGGTTCATCTTTCCACTCTACACCGGGCCTTGTCTCTTCCAGCTTCTTGGGGTTTCTCTATCACTGCCATTTTATCTCTGTCTGCTTCAGCCTTCAGTCTTCCATTTATAAAGGACTCCAGAAAGAGGACCAAGACCCACTGTGGGTCATGCCTCACTGAAGGAATCCAATGAAAATCTCTCCAAATGAATCCAATTCAATCAAAGCGTCCCAAATCCACAGGAATGAATTAGCTCCAAGAATATGGTCTTTTCTAGGGTCCACAAAAAGCTTCAAAATATCACAACTAGTATTAAAATTAAGACTTGCCTGTGGCATGTTGATGTGGAAAGGGAAGGAAACTGACATGACAAGGAATAAAGGTTATGTTCATAAATTATTCTTTATTCTTTCAGGGTTATTAAAATATTGTGCAATGCTTGATATTACAAAGCTTCTGTTTCAGAGATAAGTAATGTATCCAGGGAGGTCAGTATCTTTGAACCAAGACTATAGAGTGTGCAAGAGAGATTTGGAAAACCATCACCTCCCAAGAGGAGAGCTGGAGCTGGAGAAGCATCATGAGCTACATGGTGTGGTTCCAGGTCTACAGGACTGAAAATGAGTATGATAATGATAATCATAATAAAAAAGATAGTCAAAATACATGTGCCATCTATTTTGATATTATAGGTAAAATTATCTGCCTTAAATACAAAACTATGAACGGGGTTTTATTATTTTCTCCATTATTCAAGTTTAAACAAATGCAAGAAACAAGGGCAGAAGCTCAATGATAAAGACTCTATGGCAAGGCATTATATTTCTCTTGCTTGAAATTGGTATTAATCTAGGCTCAGTGCAATAAATTTGCCTTTCATAACTCATCTCCTGTATCATTCACTTCCCAAGGGAAGCAACCCAAAGCATCCTACCCAGTTTTGTCTACAACATAAAATTAAAAATGTATGGACTATGCCCAGTACTCTCATCAAGTATACATAGTCTCTTTGTAACTGGCCAACCTATTAATCAAAATTCAAGTTTTCAAACTTGAGGAAATCAAATATACAATGTGGGAGAGAGAACTGGAATCACAAAGGGAAAACTCCCATTTTTAAAATTAGAAAAATAGTTATTGCAGTCATTGGTCCTGGCAAATTACCAAGTCCTACACATGGGAATCATGACAACTTATGTAGCAGCTTGATATTGTTTATGAATTCCAAAAATAGATATTGGATTATGATTGTAAACTGGTTTGTTCCTCTGGACATATTAGATTATGTTGGATTCAGAGGTTTCACTTTTACTGATTAAATAATGATTAGGGCTTTGATTGGGCCATGTCAGTAGGATGTTGAGTCCTTGCCCACTTCGTGGGCAGGGACTCACAGAGAAACTGCACCACAGAGAATGGAGGTTGGAGTGTTGAGTTGGAGCCCCAAGAAGTAAACACACAGGAGAAAAACACAGAAGAATAGAGGTGGCTCTGTAGACACAGCAGAGGCTGCAGGAAGAGAGATGAGCCTTATAGCCTACAGCTGCAGCTGAGCCTGGAGAGAAATGAGCCCTGGGGAGAGAGATGAGCCTTATACCAGCCTATAACTGAAATTGGAAGGATCTGGGACCATGGAGCCTTAAGCAGCAGCAGAAGGATGCCTGGACTCTTACAGACACTGCCCACCATCTTGCTCCAAAATGTGGCAACAGACTTTGGTGAGGGAAGTAACTTACACTTTATGGCCTGGTAACTGTGAGCCTCTACCCCAAATAAATGCCTTTTGTAACAAACCAACAGATTTCTAGTACATTGCATCAACACTAAAACAACTTCCTTTTCTGGATTTTGAGTAAATTCCTTTATTAGCCCATCTGGAAGCCCCTAGTTCCACTCTGTGAGAATTCCCTTGTCCAATGTCCTTCATAATCTCTGACTTTTGTCCTGGAATGTTCTGATTTATATCTTGCATTGGGAGACAAAGGGAAAAGTACAGCCTGGGTAACTCTTAAGGAATTAGTAAGCTAGGTATGGTGATGAGAGCAGGTGTTTAAAGAAAACGAAGTTCTTAAACAAAACTATTAATTGATAGAACAAGAGGATCTGTGGGAAACTGACATAAAAGAAAAATGAAGCATTAAAAATAGCTTCTGGGATTTAATCTAAATATATAGGATAATGGCAATAGCACTATTCAACAGGGTTTTCCAACTCTACTCGGAAGAATTGGTCTACACTGTAGCACAATATGAGAAAGTAACTTCCATATAAAGATAAATTTGACTTCTCCTTATTACTTTCATATAATTCTCATAATTAATCAAAACTACTTATGATCTAAAATGTATTGCATTCACATATCAATAAAATAAGTTATATGAGTGTGTGTGAGTGTCTGTGTTTGTGTATGTATGTGAGCATGCAACTTTCAAAATGAACTATTTTTTAGAAAATGAAACTTGGAAGAGATGGTGTCTTGAAATTTTTTTCACGTGACTATGGTGTATTTATCAATTTGAACTCCATTTTTACTAATAAACTTAATTTCTTAATTCCCTATCAATAAGTTTAGCATTATTAATATTATTGGGTCTTGTTCATTTTCATTTGCTATTAATGTTGTTTTCTGTGCTGCATGAGTTCATTAATTAACATTGGGAACAGCTTATTTTCCAATTCTTTTTCTGTGCTAGGCAATGTTTGTGTTTGTTTGCATAGCCCATTACAGTTATTAGACATTTTTATACCAGCTTTCTGCTGGTTGGTTTATTTATCCCTTTGTATTGTGGAGCTTTGGTAACTATATCGAGACTCCTGATTTAGGAGATATTAACTGAAGGAAGTTAAGAAAGATATGTGATTTAATCATTGCAATTTCATGGATTGTAGGTTCTGTTTGTAAATGAAGTTGTATATTTTCTTCCCTCTCTCCATAGTTCTCTCTTTGCCATATGCAGGCATTTAGGCCTTTCTATGTTCGCTTATTCTAGGAATGGATTTGACTCAGAAGAAAACAAATAAAGGTTGTCCACAGCCTTATAGAGATTTCCATGCTCCAAAGCAACAGTGATGACACCCAGCTTTGCTCGTGACCCAAAGGCTGGCATGAAGATAGTTCTTCAGAAGTAACAGCAGCCATGAAAAAGAATCAGGTAAGTGTTACACAGAATAATGATTCATGCGTCAGAAGTCTCCAAATAGGTGGATTACTTAACAAATAAATCAGCTCCCATGATCTCTTAGTACAGCGAAGTCATTCCCCAAACCATTTAAAATCTAGGGATGAATAAATGGATGCTGAGTTGAATGAGCTTAATCTTCTATAAATCTAGCAGAATGTTGAAATGTATGTCTTGTACGTACTTCAGTTTAGGGCTAGTTTCTCACTCAAGACCAAAAAAAACATGAAGGATTAAAAGTGAAGATAAGGGAAGGAAAGGGAAGGGAAGGAATGGGAAGGGATAAGGGAAGGAGAGAAAGAAAGGGAAGGAGGAAAAGAGCAAGCAATTAAATGAATGAAGTAGACAGACTCTGTTACTAACCATGTTCTCATTGCCATATTTTAGTTGCTTTATATTTGACTTGCTGATTGATTATTCATTGAAAAGACAACCCAGCAATGACAAAATTGAGTTGTGTATCTGAACTTAGTATGTGGCACAAATGAGTGAGGCTGGCTGTCCAGCAAGGCTTTTAAGTGGTGGTAA
>PVKH010022798.1:0-14011 GCA_004027955.1 Chaetophractus vellerosus
TGAGGGAGGGGGCTCTCCCCAAAAGCCAGATGCCTGGAGGGCGGCGGAGCAGAAGGAGGGCCTCCTGGGAGGCAGTGGGCAGGTGGCCACCCCTCCTCCTCACACTCCCCCACTCAGACGCTGCTTCCCAAGGTCAGCCCCAAAGGGCCTCCAGCTTTCGGGGGGGCACCCCCAAGGTGGCATCGAGTCCCCAGGGTCAGGGCTGGCGTCTGTGCAAAGGCCGATAGGGACGTCCCCCAGGGGCTAACTTCAAAGCGGCTCGGCCGAGCTGTGCATCAAAGTCAGCCAAGTGTTTGAACATAGGGGGGGCTCCCCAGCCACCTGCAGCTCTTCTCCTCAGGGTCTCAAAGGCCCAGGCCAATGTGGACTCACTGGGCCTCCCTGCACGGCAGGGCCAGACCACCCTGCCCTCAAAACCCTGCCGCAGCCACCCTGTGCCCCGGGCCCTCCCCGCCCAACTCCCAGAGGAGGGTGGTCCTTGGCAGGGGCACCTCCTCACCTCGCTGCCTCACAGGTGGCCCCTGCCCTCGAGCTCTCCTTTCTCTAGGAGCCTGGGCCAGCCCTTGACAGGATTGGGTGAGAACGGGGGACGGCGGCAGGGTGACCCGGCGGCGTAGGCAGCGGTTCTGAGCATCACGTGTGTGACGCTGCTTGGGCAGGTCGCTGGCCCTCTCTGCCTCAGTTTCCTCATCTGTGAGGCAGACACCTCCTAGGGCCGCGGCGTGGGCTCAGAAGCAAACATGTATCCGGCAGGGGAGAACCGGCTGCATGGCTGCGGTGGCATGGTCTCCTGACGCGGGGCCTCCCAGGCCTGGCCGCGGGACCTGCGCTGTCTGCCCAGCACCTCCGCTTCCCCCTCGGCGGTTTGGAGCTGGCCACTGGCAGCCACGGGGGGAGCAGCTTTAGGGAAATGCCCCAGACGTGGAAGGAAGCCCCCGCGGAGGCAGTGGTGTGACTTCCAGAGTCCTCAGTTTCCTCCTCCAAAGCGAGGACAACACGGTGGCCCTCCCAGATCAAAGGGCCCCGGCGGGGAGTGCACACGTGGCACTCCCTGGGTGGGCTCTGGGCAGGCCCCACCCCCTCCCCTGCCCCTTGCAGAAGTGTCAGAGACCCAGGAGAGCCACCCATGTGGGGTTTTTCCACCTTGGCCTCCCTCCCCCACCAGGTCCCCCGCCTGACCCCAGCATGCCCAGACCCCTTGCTGCAGCCAAGCGGAGCAGGTCTGCACCCGCGCCCTGAGGGGTGCTGACCCCTCCCGCCCCCAGGAAGACATCAAAGGGAAGCAGGAAGCCGTGGGGCCCAGCTGACCCCCAGCGGGGCTGAAGAAGTGCAGCGTCACAGCTCAGCCCGCATCCCGGTGGCTGGGGATTTTCCATCCCACCAGGATTTCCGCAGGACACCCCGACTGCAGCCTGTGAGGCGTTGCAGGAACCAGGGTTTGGCTTGGGGCAGGGGGCAGGGCCTGGGGCCCCTGCACTCAGCCTCCCTGCGCGCCTGCGCCCCAGGCCCCAGCGCAGCAGAGCTGGGCACCCTGGGCCCAGCCAGCACAGGCCGCACCACTGGGGAGTGCTGTTCGAGGCCTGGGCAGGAGGGGTGCTGTCCAGACAGCTGGACACGGGTGCAGGTGTTTACCCACAAAGCCATCCTGCAGGGCACTGGGAGGCAGCCTGGCAGGGCCAGGCTGTCCAGTCCCTGCTCACAGCCTTGAGCCAGAGCCCGTCCAGCCTGGGATGCAGTGCCCGTCCAGGCCTCCCCTGCAGCTGAGAGGGGGAGCCAGAGGAGGGAAGGCTAGAGAGCCACTGGTGACAAGCTCATGCCAGCCTGGGCTTGCGGCTGCCCGCCCCAGCCTTGCCTGAGCCCTGGGTGGGTAAGATCCATTTGACACCATGGCCAGGGCACGCCCTGTAGCCCCTGGTCCTAGAGCTGGCACCTCCAAGTCTTCACCCTGAGTGCCTGCTCCCGCCCCAGCACCCTAGGCCAGGTCCTCGCCTTCTACATACCCGGAGGGTGATTGGGGCACGGAGGCCTGCCTTGTCTCCAGACCAGTCACTGGGCCCTCTGGTGAGGGAACTGTGGACAGACATGAGGGCCTAGGGCTGTCCAGTGGGGTTGGCCAAGGGGACTCACTGCTGAGGGGGCCCGCTTTATGGACCAAAGCCCCTGACCCAGGCTGAGCAAGGGGTGGGGGGAGTACGTTCTAGCGCCAAGCTGAACTTGTCCTCCAGGCTACCCTCCTCTCTGCAGCCCTAACTGGGCCCGAGTGCAGCCCCTGGAGTGGGGCTTGCTGGCAGCCGAGCCCCGGGCGGTTACAGCAGCTGTCCTCATGGGGACCAGACCCCGGAGGCCCCCACTCCTGGCCATGCTGAGACGAGGTGGGGGGGGGGGTGGAGGGGGTAGCCGCTGGCGGGAACTGTCTCGGGACAGTCGTGGAAACTTGGCAGCAGAGGGGCTTGGGTATGGGTGTCATCTCCTGGGCAGGGATTGGGGTGCCCTGGCTGTCAGAAAGCCCAAGTGTGTGCCGCACCCCCCGACCCGACCCGAACAGTTGGGATTGGTCGGGCTCCAGCCGCAGGGCTGGGGGTGGGGGTCTCCGTGCATCGCCAGGCTGAGGACGCCACAGCCGGGCGGGACAGGCGGGCACAGCTGTTCTCAGGAAACCCCAGAAGCCGAGGGGCAAGGCGGGGATAAGGCCCACGTTTGGCATCGTTCCAGAACTGTGGCTGGGTGGGGCCAGAGCTGGCTCCCCTGGATGTAGGGGCTGAGGCCCCGAGGGTGACGGCTCGCCCAGGGCTGGCCTGCGGGCTGAGGGGAGGCCGCTGGGAAAGGCTCCCTCACGCTGTGCCAGCACCCCGTTCCCAGGAAGCGCCGGCCACGAGGGCAGCTCCCACTGCCCGCTCCTCCCAGCAGACAGGCAGGGCCTCGCGGGCAGGCAGGCCTCAGAGCCCTCCCTGGGAGCCCACCCCCCCAGCCCCCGCCTGCATGGGGGAGCTGTGGTCACTCAGTGCCTGTGTGATCAGTCCCACCCTCGCAGGATGGACACAGGCCACGGGCTCAGCACCCGGGAGGCAGCCTGGACTTCAGGACCCTGAGAGCCCCTCCACTCAGGGTGCAGCTCGTGAGAGGACACGTGGCTGTCACCCCCAGCCAGGGGTGGGCACTGGTGTGGGTGAGCCCCCCCACCCATGCTCCCACAGCCAGGCCCCCAGGACGGCACATCCGAGAGCAGCGGCGCGCTCATGGCCCACGTGCGGCGGGGTTTGTGGTCAAGCATGAGAAGCCCGGCCTGGGAGCCCCCCAGCTGTCCACCCCTTCCCCCACAGCTGGCCTCCAAGCAGGCAGCCCCCTCCCCGGCGGATCCGTGCTGATTGTCAGAAATCCTCCGTGCCAGGAGGCCTTCCTCTGTAGTCTGTAACTCTGACAGGTTTTCCCGAGAGGCCCAAATTGCAAATCCAGGAAAGAGGATCATCTGTGAGCTGGGCCGTGAGCAGGGAGAGGAAGTTGTGAATGAAAACCAGCAGAACCTTAAAAATGGAAGCTATTTTGTTCCTAATTCAGTCAAATGCTACAAATGTAAAGTATTCCATGGGCTGAGAAAGTAAACATACTTTAGGAAATAGAGAAAATCCTCACAAGGTAGCCTAAATCTTGGGGTGCCTTTGGCAGGGGGAGGGTGGCCTCCAAACCCCTGGTCAGGGAGGGAGGCTGAGGGGGAGGCAGGGGGCAGAGCCAGCTGGGGCCTCCTGGCAGCTCTCTGCCACAGTGGGAGTCCTCGGCCAGCCACCAGCTCCCCGCAAGCCATTCCTTCAGTCTCTTCTCTGGGGCCACGGACAAAGGGCAGCCATCGTCCTTCACCCAAAAGTCACTTAAGAGACCCTGGGAAGGCCAGACTGTTGCTTTTCTAATACCTGCTAGTGGAAAAAGAAGAGAAAGGACGCTCAGAAGGTTCTGGAACACAGTCTGTGCCAAAGGGACTTGTTTGCAGACGAAAGAGAAAGCTGCTGTGGGGCTGAAGACACGGTTTGGAGTGTGGACGCAGCACTGGTCACCCAGAGAGCTCACCTCGCCCTGGAGCAGGCCCCCGGCCCTCATTTGGGCCCCCCGCGTCTCCTTAGCCCAGGACTCTGGTGATGGGAGTCGGCAGGTCGTGCCGGCCCTGCCAGCTCCCCTTCGTTCAGTTCCTAAATCCAGCCAGATAAGGGGAAGGTACAGTTGGTCACAGGCAGCCGTCCACCTCCAGACAGAGCCCCCGGGGGCTGTTCTCGGCTGAGCCCCCCGCCTACCCCGGTCTCCGCTCTCTTCAGACCTGTGTGAAAGGTTTCCCAAGTGGCTCTGCCAGTTAATGAATTATTTACTCTAAACAATGTATTGATAAAGGGGGAGGATGGAGTTAGCTGGAGTTGACGAAGGAGAGGCAGGGTTGCCAGGGAAATGTTTCTAAATGGAAAGAAACAAAAGGCCGTCGTCAGGCTTTGTCAGATTGGGAACAAAGTCGTGGAGAATGTACATTTGGCCATCTTTTGTGTTTATGATTTGGAAGAGAAAAGCAGCCGTGAGCATGGGGCCCAGGAGGGGGCCCTAACAAAGCCAGCCTGTGAGGTGCAGGCCGCAGATTTTGGGGTGCTGAGCGAGGGCGGGCACCCCTGGCGGTACAGTACCGGTCATCTGGGCCAACCCCACACTAAAGCCCAGGTACCGGGAGGGATCACAGGGTCCCGGGCCTGGCCTGAGAGCTTTTCATCCCCAGAGGGCCAGCTGTGGGAGCGCGGGGGGCCCCTCAAGGCTGAGTGCAGGAGGATGGCTGGGGGCCCTGCCCCGGGCTCTCGCCCCGCGGCGCCTTGGCCTGTGGGCTGCGCCTCTGCTTCTCCTCAGCAATTAGAAGTGTTTACTGTGACCTGAGCCAGACGCCTTCACGAGGCATGTCTTAATAGGAAAACCGGAGGTGATGGAATCATAAGCAAGGCCTCCTTTTTCCCAGGCCCCCATTCCTGTGGAGAGCTTAGCCACGGGCAACCAGCCGCAGCCCCAGGGCTGGGGCTACAGGCCTAAGTGGCCTGGCGCTTGGCAGGGAAAGCTCGGCTTCCAGAAGGCTGGTCTCGCAAACGAAAATATCGCGGCCCAGGCTCAAGCCGACAGGTTCCGGAGGGCTGGGGACCCTGGCTTCTTCGGCAGCCTCGCCTCCGATCTCCCACCCCCAGCTCCATGGACCCCCACGCACGAGTCCTTGGTGGGAGGCTTTCCTTAGGAGCCGTCCTGTCCCCACGCCTCCTGGAAATGTAGGATTTCTCCCAGGAGCCCAAAGAGCCCTAAGCCCTGGCTCTCAGGCTGGCCAGGGTCCTGCCCCAAGGGCGGAGAAGACCAAGACCACAGAACGCAGGGCGGCCCCAGGGCAGGTCTGAACATGTAGCCCAGGCTGCCCGGCAGGGCCTGGCCTCGCACACAGCGCCCTGAGCCCTGTCTCCCCAGTTCTGTCGGCTCCACGCTCAGCTCTGGCAGCTCCACGCTCCATCTCTGGATCTGCAGAACCTGAGCTGGGCCCCTCTACACGAGGCCGTGTCCGTGGTGCTTCTCTAACACATACAATGGCGACAGCAGGCTCCCTGGGAGTGGGGGTTCTCTGGGACTAGGGCCTTCTGGAAGATTTTGGACCCCAACTGCTGGGTCGAGTGGACCACAGCGGGGGTGGTGGGAGAAGGGATGAGTCTGCTGCCAGAGGAGTTCAGAAGCCTCCCCGTGGCCTTGAGACCCCTCACAGGCAGCCCAGGGGTCACTTATTTTTTCACCAAACCTTCCCTGAGGGTCCCTGCTGGCCCTGACTCTAAGGGGCTAAGCTCCGAAGAACCAGCACCGAACAAAACAAGCCTCTGCTTTCGTGGGCCCCGCACTCGATTGAGGGGGGCAGGCAAAGGAATGGCCGTTTCAGCTCAGGCTCCGCCCGGGGAAGGGGGAGCAGGGAGGAGCCGGGAGCGAGCTCGGTGGGTTTAGAAAAGGACTGAACAGACCGAAAAGGAGCTGAGGCATCTCACCTGGGGGACCCTGGCACTTGGGACATAACCTCTTGCGCCTCCGTTTTATCACCTATCGGATGGGAAGATGGGTACTTTGAGGTTTATAGCGCCCTTAGCACAGCTCCTGACAGGAAGTGGGAGGGCAGCAGGACTTTGAAGTGCTGCTGTGGCGTAAAGGAATGGGCAGGGTGAATCTCGTACCCGCACGGTACCCCGTGTGGAAAGCTGACGGGATTGAGCGGCACATGCCGTGAAAGAAGGCTGGACATCTAACCAGGCGTCTTTCTCGTGCACGGTCTCCAGAAGAGGCATTGACTCTCCATCTAACCGTCTCTGTGGATTCCTTCCCAGTTGTAAATTGCTATCATCTTCCAAATCAAAGCTATTTCTGCTTGTCCAAGATTGCGCCTATTAAAAGTTTTAAGTAACTTTTTATAATCTGTAGAGAATGCTTTTTAGCACTTATGAAGTATCTTTGAAAAAAAAAAAAAAAGGCCCACACCTTAAACTCGGAAAGATGGACCTCCTCGGTGCCCCCAGGGCACACTGGAGGTTAGACCGCACCCGAGGGCAGGCCCTGCCTCTTCAGTCGTCATGGGTCAGAGGGCAGCCTGGCCCCTGGAGGTGGGCAGTGCCTACGTGCTGGCTCCTGGGTGGCAGCAGGGATGTGTGGTGAGCGTGAAGGGCCAGGCCCACACCCTCAACCGCCGTGGCGCTGCCCTGGGCTTTCTGGTCCCTTCTGCTCCCAGAGCCTCAGCGCCTCCCATCTCGGCCTGGCCCCAGCCTGGGGAGCCCACGGGATCCAGGCCGCAGCTGCCCTTTCCTGGTCTTAGCCAGGAAACGAGACCTCTACAGAGATATCAAACACATGTGCCGTCTGGGCTTCGAGGAGCGGCCCAGCCTGGGCCAGGGCAGGGGTCTGTGCCAAGCCCCCCTTCCCAGCAGGGGCCCAGAGCGCATGCAGGGACACCCTTTCACTGTCTGCAGACACAGGCCACAGCAGGCAGCCGCAGGGGATGGCAGTGGGAGTCCCAGTTGCAGAGAGACTTAATGAACTCTCCCGAAGTCTCGTTACGGGGCTAACATTCCGCCGAGCTCCAAATCCAAAATAAAACAGCCCTGGTGCAAGGTGGTCTAAAACGCACACCCACGCACTCCGCAGGAGCGCCCTGGCCGGGGCGACCTCTGGGGGTGGCGTGGCACGAGCAAGAGCCCCCTCGAGGTTCCCTCCGCCTCCGCCGGGCGACGCGCTGCGCTTTGGTGGGGTGCGGCTCTCAAGGGGCAGCAGGAGGGTCCCTGTGGGGGCGGGAAGGTCCGCGCCGGCGCTGTCGGTGGCCTGCTGGGGCTGGTGGCCTGGGGTTTAGGGTGTCGCAACGGGAGCTGAGTACAGGGCACATGGCGTGAAATCCACAAGCATCTAAAGAAGTTTAATTCTTGAAAAAGTAGACTCCATCCTCAGATTTTAAAAAAATTCTCCTGAAAACACCTAGAAATGAATTTTTAGATGTCCAGAATCTATACAAAGTTAAACAATACTGGGGGGCATTGTAACAGATTTTAACACATGGCCAAACCTCCTACTTGTGGAAAGACTTCACGCAGCTTTTTAAAAAGTTAATTGAATACCAGCTGAATACAGATGGGTCCCCGCGGGAACACGCTTGCTTTAATCAGGCAAGCTGACTCCAAAGTTCACGTGAAGAAACAAGCGTGCCCGAATGTCCAGTGAGCCTGCAGGGGAAGGACCGGCCCTGCGGGGCCGGCCGCGGCAGCTGTGGTTTCCTGTCACCGTCCACGGTTTCTGGACGGGAACGGCAGCCGTCTGCACAGATGAACCACCAGCTCCGAGTCGTCTCGTGAGGCTGCACGGCCACCTTCCCAGCGCTGACGTGACTGGTCAGCCTGCCCCACCGCTGGCCTCCCTGGATACCGATAAAGGTGAAATCGAACGGCTCGGCTTGAGGCCTACAGATTTATTTAACCTGCACTGCAACCTTCCCAGGTGTCAGCCGCTTTTCTTATTTGCTTTCTGGTGCTCTATCAAGTTAATGAACTCGCTTTTCTAAGATGCTCTGAAAGCGTGATGATAAATGTGTACAACTGGCCCCCCGTGCCGGCTCGCTGCGGGCCCAGGCCCCCAGAAGCACACTCACCTCTCCTGGCGTTACTAGCTGCCTAGCTTCCTGTCTGACTCACGGGGGAATCTGTGCTTAAACCTTCCCGGTGTTTCTGTCTCAGGCCATGCCACAGACCCCCTGGCCGGCTGTGCTACCTCGGGCCCGCTCCTAAGTAGGCAAATAGAGGCAAGGGAAGGAAGTCCCACCCCACGAGAACAGGCAGCTTCATGATTCCCATGCCTGAGGCCCAGCCTGTTGCGAGACCAAGCGGAGGGCCAGCGTAGACTCCAGGCGTGGATGTGCAAAACCAGAATGCGATAGAAGGTGGCAGTTTACGCCAGCGGCACAGAGACGACGCATTCAAGTAAATAGTGTCGGACAAACTGGATCCGGGGACTCCTGAAGCCAAACGTCCGGACGACGCAGTGACATAAACAGTGAAGATAGGGGCAAACGTACTAAAACAACATCAGCATGAGAAGGTTATTTCTAAACTTAAAACGAAGACTCCAAAGCATGAAAGACTGACAAGGTTGACTACAGGAAAAAAATTTTTACATTCTGCCAACAGAAAAATATTATAGATAAAGCTAAAGCACCAATGACAAATTGGGATAAAATGTTTTCAACACATATGGCAAAGATGGTTCCTATAAAGCAGTAAGAAGAGGCATTTACAGAAAAACAGTTCCGAAGGATATGAAGGAAGACGACACAGATGCTATTAGGCATCTGAAAAGATGAAAACCTCATTTACGATAAAAAAAGGTGTAACGCCACCCCCAGCCACCACCTCTCCTCCAACCACAAGCCGTGATCAGTGAGGGGGCCGCCGGGCCTCGGGTGTCTGCTGACGGGCCTGGGCGCGGGGAGGCCTTCCTGCAGCTGAGCTGGCAGCGCCCAGAACGTGCAAATGCCCTGACCCTGCTGGGGCCGTTAAACACCCACAGAACCTCGTGAATTGTCTCCACGTAGAATGGAGACAGAAACACTTCACCATCGGCAGAGTGGGTTGGGAAGCTGGAGAAAACTCAGTTAAGATTTATTTTACCCCATGTACAGCAATCTTTATTGTTGCAGCTACGTGCTCGTTTTAGAAAACATTGAGGGCGTTCTGGAGTAATTTGCCTTTGCCCTTCTGTGCCGACACGGGCACTTGACACGGGAGCCAGAGTGGGTGTTTGGCGACGTGTGGTAGGCTTCGTGAGCTGGGGCTGCCCTCGCCGCCTCCCCTTTGACCTGCTTGCCCGTGAAACGCACCTGTGGGCTCCAGCCCGCCTCCAGGAGGGCAGGCCTTCCACATCCCTCCCCCTCCCTCACGAAGGCCTGCAGGCAGCCATCGGCTGTGTGACTGCTTCGTGGAGGTGGACACCGAGGCGACCAGTCAGCACTGCCGCGCTGCGAGCAGGGCGACCGGGCTGGGGGGCTTCGGGGAGCTCTTCTCCACGCTCCGTGGGTAGCGGCTCCTTCAGCTCCCATGGCCGTCAGTCGGAGGCCTGTCCAGTGACTCGTGGCCCCACAGGATGCCACGGAGGCGTCAGTGACACAGAGCCAGCGCCAGAAGGCCGAGGGCTCGCGCAGTTACTCGGCTGGACTGGCAGGTCTGGTCTCCTCACGTCTCTGCCTGCTCCGGCGGCTGCCTGCCTCAGACCAGCGTGCTTCGGCCAAGGCTTCCCGTCAGGCCCTGCATCCGTAAAGACGCCGCCTGAGCTGTGGGAAGCCCACGTGCTGCCGGCCTCCAGCACTGCCACCTCCCTGCCCATCAGGCCCTGTGGGCCCGAAGTCTTGACCAGAAGTGGACATTAGACCACAGCGGCCTGCACACGAGCGGACCCATGCGGGAGCCCAGCCCAGGGGCCGGGGCCAGGGCCACCTTCCTGCCAGTAGGTGGGCAGCCGGCCCGAGCGCGTCACCCGCATGCTTCAGAACCGGCACCTCCACGCACAGCCGCTGACCCTCGTTACTCGCCGACTCATTTGGTGCAAACTCGCCTGCGCGCTGGAGCCGTGCTCGTAGGTACTCTGGCCGTCACTCGACACGCACAGACCCACACCTATCCAGTGAAGCCAGCTGCCTGCCCGGCAGCGCCGTTTGCGATTAAACTCGCGGACGTCTGTGTCAGAGCGTTGCTCTAGCCAGTAGTGAAGGCAGCGGTGCTGCTTCTCATGGCGTGAGGCGGGGGCGAGGCTGCGGGTCAGCCTTAGGAGGACGCACAGCTGGGAGGGGTCTTCAAGCAGGAGCACACCAGACAAGGCCGGGCATCACTCGAGTGACAGGACGCTGGGACCAGAGGTTGGCAGGGCCCACCCTGAGCTTCCTGTGGGGCAGCGGCTGGGGGCCGCCGGCAGGACTGCCAGGAGCTGCGAGAACATGAGACACCACCGCTTTGGAGGGGCTGCTCCGCAGACGGCCTGCCGTGTGCCACGAGTCCGTGCCGTACGGCAGCCCGGAAAGAAGCAGGCGCGCCTCTCCCTGCGTTCCAAGTCAGGAGAGGCCAAGAATGTGCAGATGGATGGGTATCCGTGTTCATCCAAGTAAAATGCTTCTGGATTCCAGAGTGACCTTTAGGGAAGCAAACTTGGGAACTGGGGGTGGGGCCACCTCCTTTCCCCACATCCCCTTGGGTGCTGCAAATATTTTCTTAACCCCAGCATGCTCATCGGTGGAGACGGGCCCATGCGGGCGCCCGGCAGGTGCCGTGCCAGGCTCTGAGCGAGCGGCTGGACCGCCTGGACGGGGCTTGTGGCCGGTAAGAGGCAGATCAAAGGTGCCGCGCTGTGTGGAGCAGGAGCAGCTCGGGCACAAAGAGGCACTCGAGGGGGAGAGGCCCCGCGGGTGCCTCTGCAGCAGTGCCATCCCCTCTCCCCATCCAGGACCGCAGGGCCTGGGGACGTGGCCTGCGTGGACGCCACACAGCTCCGCAGCGCTCAGGAGGGAAGACACGAACGCCAGCGGCACGTTCTGCCTGCTGCGTCTCGTCACAGGCGTTGCAGCTTTCTGTCCCTCTGCCGTCTTCAGATGGCCTTACACTCAGTTCTGTGCAGCCTGGTAACCAGCACTTGATAAAGTTTCCATCGATCTGTCTCACGTCTGTTCAGTGGTTTCAGATACATATTCAAGTTTTAAACTTTCTTTTCCCACTCTAACTTAGCCCCCGCCGTTTTCCACCCACACTTTATGTGCCAAAACTCTGTTCTGGGGAGGGGCACGTCCACTGCACTTCTGGAACAGTGTGCTTGGCAGCACAGCCCTGTGGGGGCAGGGAAAGGAGGGGAAGAAGGGGCCGCAGGCCCCCATAGCCCCCCCAGGCCCTGCCCTTGGCATCTCCTCCCCCCACCTGGGCTCTGGCCCCTGGCACAGGCATCGGGCAGGGAGAAGCCGGCCACGTGCCCACCACTGAGAGAGGAAACGAGAAACAGCTTCAGTCAGACCCAGGCGCGGGGCCTGGAAAAACTCTGCCGCAGCCGCGAACACAGAGGCCTTTTGAGACCCCGCGGATCAGGGTGCCCGGCGGGCGCGTCTCTTCAGCCATGAGGGCGACAAGCCTGCCTCAGGGCCAGCAACCGGTGGCGTTTCCAGGAAGCTGGTCTGGCACGGGCAGGGCATGGGGCCACTTTCACGAGTCAAGTTCAGGAGGCAGGAGTCGCCGGGAAGGGTTCATGGTTCAACAAACTCTTGAGATTGTTTTGCACATGCTCCGGCTTTCTGCGTCAAAGGCACATTTCCCTGTGTAAGCGTCAAGCCAGAGCCTACCTCGCAGGAGACGCAGCCCGCACGCCGCGGGCGCCCCTCGAAATGGTGGGCTCGCAGCCTGGGCGGGCTCCCCGAGGGCCCTGCCGTGCCGCAAAACGTGCAGTCGTCCCGTAAGTGGCATAACACCCCCTCCGCCAGCCTCCGCGGCCATGTGTGCTTGCACACGCAAACACACACGCTCACACACCTTTCCCAAGCAGGAAGCTGCTCTTTGCCAAGAGCGAATGGAATTCAGATTTCCAGAGGGTGTCCTTGGCCGCCAGCGCCTCAGCCCACGTTGAAGAAAGGTCCTGGTGTGTGCGGCGGGGGCTGGGCGCGGGGGCTCGCCTGTGCTCACCTCCATCTGGGCCCCAAGAAAAACCCACAAGTGGCTGTGCTCTGCCGGCCACACCCGGCCTCGGCACATTCCTTCCCTGCCTGAGCCCACGCTGGGTGGCCCCACTCCCCAGCTTCCACACCTCCTTCCACCAGCAGGAGACCTTGCCCAGGCCCCACGGGCGGCCAGCAAGTACAGCTAGGGGCCTGGGGAGCCAGAAACCGCCAAAGGGCCTCCGAGGGCTGGGCCTCCCGGCCCTGGCCTCTCCCCCATGTGCAAGAAGCCACTGCCTCGTGCAGTGCCCCTGGACCGAGCCTCCCCTCCTGGCCAGGGCCTGCTAACTAAAGGAACTAGTTCACAGCAGGAAAGTCCTTCTCCACACCCAGCCTTGCTGCTACTTGCTGCAGCGCTGCGGGGCCGTGGGCTGTGGGCTGTGGGCTTGTTGCAGAGGCCCCCTCCCCCATCTCAGGCCAGGCCCTGCGACCGGCATCCTTGGGAGTTAAACATTTACAGGAATGAGACTGAGACGAGCCAGGTAAACGTGACAAGTTAGTGATCAACCACCGTGGGGGGTTGACAGGCTGGCCACCTTCACCTTCTCTCTGGCTCAAGTAACAGGGTCTCGTACCTACTTGGCCAGGTGGGGGGCAGATGGGGAGCTCGGCGCCCTGCAGCTACCAGAGGAGCTGGGCCGAGTGTCCGGGGCAGGGCAGCACTTGCAGCCTTCAGGCACTTGGTGCTCGGGGGCCTGGTGGTGGCGTCCACAGACAGCCTGTGGCCCCCTCAGACGGTGCCCGTGGTCTTCTGGTGAGATCACGTGACCACTCAAAGCTGGATTGTTTCTGTAGAGATTTCTGCGCGGGGGGACGGTGACCCGAGGCCTGGCCTGCCCTCCCCGGGGCACGCAGTCCCTGGTGGCCATTGGCAGCTGGCCCTGGCCAGGGCCCACCTGGAGTTCCTGTCTGAGCCGGGCATGTGGACCCCAGCCCTGGACTTGCCCCCGGGGTCTCTTGCTGAAGAGGGGGGTGCCATGAGACCAACCCCAACATCCCTCGGCTGCCCTTGCTGCCAAGCAGGACTGGGCCCCCTGGGAAGGGCCTGTGTGTAGGGGGGAAGCAAGGCAGGGTGAGCCCAGTGCACCCCACAGGCAAGTCGGGGTGTAGGGTATGGCCAGTTACAGGCCGTGCACCCTGCGTTGCATGGGGAGGGGGCACCTGGAGTGAAGGGCAGACCCGCCATCAGGGGCCTGGGGTCTGGCCTGGGCCCTGCCATGGCTGGCAGCGGCCTCTGGGCACGGCTGTTGACCCCAGGCTCTGTCCATTTTCCATCTCCTCCGGGCATAGTTTGCCAACCAGAATTGAGGCCACGTGATGTGACAGGGTGGTTTGGGGCCACTGCCTGGTACAGGAGCCACAGGTGCCCTCAAGCCCCTCGTGCGGACGCTCCCTGTTGCGTACCTGCACACGCCAGTCGGCACGCCGGCCCCTGGCAGGGGTCCTGGTCCCTGCCCTGTGGCCCCAGTTCCCCCAGGGCCAGCACCCTGCGCTCAGCTGGAGCCTACACACCCGGCTGGTGGGCTCACGGGGCAGTTCCCAGAACAAAGCAGGAACGGAGCATTCCAGTGTTCTAAACTGGAAGGGGTTCAACTTAACGTAACAGATCCCGACATGAACCTAAAGAAAACACTGAAAAACAAGCCCACCTCCAAGAGGCCCAAGACTGGATTAGGTGGGGGAAGGAAGGTCTGCGCCCAGGCGGAGGCAGCGCCCGATCTGGGCCCGTGGGGGGCGGGGCAGGTCCAGCACGTGCTCAAGGCTGTT
>PVKH010022799.1:0-14011 GCA_004027955.1 Chaetophractus vellerosus
TAAGACAGGTCCCTAGGAAAGTGGCACTTGATGAATTTCCCTCCCTCTTGCTCCCAGCCCAACCATCAGGGACCATTGAAATTAGCTTTGTTTCAATGAATTTTGTGCCAAATTACTAAAAACCAGTAAAAATAAGACTAGTTGGCAGATCCATTGCTTAATATGTGCTTAAATATTTTGTATTTATTATCTTATTCAATCCCAAAAGTCAGGGAAAAGGTAGCAAAGTATCTGGGGGCGGGATGTGAGCCCAAAATGATGAGCAAGAAGGCAGAAGTCAGCCAGTCAGGAATCCCAGGCCTTTGGTAAAAAGCAGGTGACTCAATATTTCAAACACCAGTAATATAAAAAATACCAATGATGCTTGGTAAGGTAAAGACCATAAGCAGTACTCTTCTTACCAAGGACAGGGGTTGTTAGGAGCTCACCCATAGGTTCAAGTTAGTTGAGTGATTTAAAATTTACAGTTAGATGCAACAAACGCATTTAATAGCTAAGGTGAAGCAGATGGCATCTCCATCCCCACCTCCTTCAGGAAGCTTCTCTGACTGATCCAGCTTTTAGTCATCCTTGTTGCATTGTGGGCTCCATGTATCATCCAATCTATGTTCCAAGGAATTTGGTCGTAATTTCTGTTTTATTACTTAATTATATTTACCATTGTAAATTATCCAGAATTGTTTCACAATTGTATCACTCTTATCTCCTCACTTAGATTATAAAATCCTTGAGAGAAGAATCCATGTCTTAGAATTTTCTTATAACTTTTGATTACTTACCTCCAAACCTTCCCATCACAGTTCAGGAAAATAAGAAAATATTCACGAAGTCAATTAACTAGTATCTCAATTATGGTAGGACTGTGATACATATCATTTGAAGGCCTGCTTTGTGATTTTTTTCAGTGATAAGTCTGATTGAGATTGAGTGGGTCAAGTTTTCTGAAATACATTTATCCCCACCAAAGAACACAAAAGGTGAAGAACTAGCAATTACCATTTTAACTTAGACATACATTTCCTTAGAATTTCTCTTTAGAATGGATTCCCCAGAGTAGATTTCTAAGATCTTTTCTAGCCAGTATGAATTTTCCCATTGGGAACTAGTTTATAAATTCATGAGGAAATCAAAATGGAAACATAAATTCTAGTAGAATACTGATCTTTGTGGTCCATGCCATAATAATACTCTATGTTAGCACTCTTTTAGGGAATTGCAAGACATTCCTTAACTGAAAATTAAACCTTAGCCAAATGAAGAGGAAATTTGTCTTGTAGAATTACATCCTGTATATGGCCATACGCCTCATCTGGGAATTTGAAAAGTGTTTAGATGAAGGGTTTTTATAGTGTTAGTCATGGGCCACTTGCATACATTAGAACCAACTGGGATGCCTATTTAAGAAATCAAATTCTTGACCCAAGGCCAGATCTACAGCGTTGGAGTCTATGGAAGTGTGGCAAGGAATCTGCATTTTCAAGAAACTTCTCAGGAATTTTTACGGACACTTATGTTTGAAAACCACTATTTTTAAAGCGCCATTTTACTTTTTATTCAGAGCCTGATTTCCTAGGAGTCTGCCTGCCTTTAACCCTACCTTCTTCCCTTATTCCCTTACCTGCTCCATAACCATCTTCCACCCACTTATTAGAGCTTTCATTGTTTTTTTTTTTTATTTTATGTGAATACATCTCTTCTACTACCCCTTTATGCCTTAGGGTAGTAGTTCTCAAACCTGACTTGCATCAGAATCATCACTGAAACATAATAAATAAATAATTCCCAAGCCCTATCCCAGACCCACTAAGTAACACTCATGAAGACTAAGGCTGGTATATATTATTTGCTTCAAAAGCTTAAAAGGCAACTCAGCAGACAGAGTAAGCAAGGCCTTAAGAAGGAAGCACGAGCTCCACTTGGAAAACTTCTCAGTTCTCCAGCACCCTCATGTTGTGCTTGGATCCCCTGTCAGTGGCGCTCTGGCCTTACAGGTTGGCAAACCCACCTAGCTGATTGTGTCCAGGGGTGTTGACTGCAGGACACATGTGTCTGGCCACTTTATGCATCTTCCAACATGGACCCATTCTCCATTCTATGGGAAACCAGTATCCCAGAAGTTCTCTTTTCTCCCACATTTCTAAACTGACGACCATTCTTCCTGAGGCTTCTAGTGACGAATCTAGGAATAGTGCTTCAGCTATACCTTCCAGAGGTAATTTTAGAATGTTCCAGCACTTTCAAGGTATAATTATTTGGGAGAATTTTCACAGAACACTCTGGATTCATCCAAAGATATCATATTCCCCATTCCTTTTATCTACTGAGCTAAAGGGCAGAGCAGTGGCCCATACAATTCCATTAGCCGAAGGTTATCTTTTGTATTCCAAGGTGATCCTGCTTGGCAGAGGGCAAAAACCCACCACTCTTTCTAGGCATTGTCCAAATTCACATATCAGTGGTATTTGGCAATGTTCTCTAAATCTCTACCAGATGACCTCCATAAGCTGCCAGGAGACATCTGTAAATACAGTTCTAGGAACAGACCTACACATCTGATAGCATTCTTTGGTAAATATGCAAATTAATAGACTGCGTTCGATAGGAGGGTTGCAGCGGATTCATTTCCATATCTGGACAAGCCAAGGACAAATGCAGGTGGTCTAGGTGTACATAGGAATTCACGATAAATTTAGGAGATTTAACCCCACTGCTCTCTATTTCAATATTTAGGGCTGGCAAATAATAGAGCTAAAAGTTTTTGAGAGACCAAAAGGCATGGCTTTTATTCAGGGACCTCCTGTATTTTAAATTTTTGCAGGCTGAGGTCAGTCCATGGACTATGGTGCAGTTTTAAAATGAAATCATAACTACAAAGGTATACACTGAAATTCTTGCATTGTTTGGCCTTTGGTGATTAAAGCTGACATTTGTTGGGCTGAGCCAGAGTTTTAGAATTGATAGACCTCGACTAATCCCAGCAATAAAAATGGTCACAAATGAATGCTGTGACAGGTTTTGAAACAAGAAAA
Organism: Chaetophractus vellerosus; assembly: GCA_004027955.1. Taxonomy (NCBI): domain Eukaryota; kingdom Metazoa; phylum Chordata; class Mammalia; order Cingulata; family Chlamyphoridae; genus Chaetophractus; species Chaetophractus vellerosus. The sequence continues at coordinate 3,030 of PVKH010022799.1, forward strand.
ATCATCACTGAGCTCACTAGAAAAGATTAAGAGACTGTCAAGTTAAGAAATTATTGGCTCCATTTGCACTTGCTCTGGGTAGTGAAGGCTGTTTTATCCATTTGTACTTGCTCAGTCGTCTCTTTCATGTGTCTTGTTATAATAATTTCCAAAGTCATAAACAAAGAAAATAAGACATCAGCTCAGATAAAATGGCACAGGATTTAATACAAGGGAAAACATTATCCATGGCACAACCTGTCTCAGAGAACAAAGGAGTTTAAAATTCCTTTTACTTTACAGTGTTAGAATGCTTTGCTTTAGATATAGATTTTGCTCCTGATTATATTGTTGCACATTCCACTGTTCCCACTCCATCAGCTTTGAGAACTTTATTATTTACGTAATTCTAAGATCTGATGCAGAGTAAATGCATCTGATCTCAATGAGTGGCAAAGGATAAAAAAAATTAACAGTGGATTTCAGGGGAGAGAAAAGGACCATTTTAATCCTTTTGCAAGGCTATTGATTAGTAACAGATGTTGCTTTTCTGACTTAATTATTTTTGATTCATTTTTAAAATAAAAATATAGATCTGTCAAAGCATTTTAAATCATCTGGAGATAGAAGTTATTTAAACAAGGTTCTTTTATTCTTCTTTTTAGGTAGGACTTCCACAGTCAAGTGTTCCATGATAAATGGGACGTAATTTAGAGTGACATAAGGTTGAGTGGTGGTGGGGCCAGCTTCATTTTGGGTGTTGCTGGACTGAAGAGGAGACTGCCTAAGGAGAAAATGTTGTGTCCAGTCTAGTGCCAAGGGACTCAAAGTGGCAGGAAAAGCCATGGGGTAAACGTCATGTAAAAGAAGTCTTAGATCGGCATAGCATCTCCTTCTTGGTCTAAACAAGAACTCAGGAGCTCAACTAACAAGGCTTCCAGGGAGTAAATGTCCTTCCCCCCTAGAACAAAAAATCCTTCTGATTTAAAGTCTCCTGGTACTGATCTCATCCCTTGCTGACCTATTGCTACATCCTACTTTTGTAAGAGAGCTAAACTCAAATGAGGGAGACAGGGATTCCGATTTTGAAATAAGAAACAAGATTTTCACAACTGTGTCACATGAAGTCCCAAGTGGATTTGGATGCCATATCCACAAGAATTAACATGCACTATTCCCCTCATTTTCAGAACATAGGTCAAATGATCTTCTATTATATACCCAAAACTCCAGCATTTGGGGAAGGTGTGGAGAGAAAGAAAACCTAGAAGAACATTATGTTCCAAATAAGTAATCTGAAGATGATGAAACAAAGCAAGGAGAAAGAAAAGTGTCCTTTCCTGTGCCTCTCTGCCAGAGATTGGAAAGTAGTGGCCATTGGACAGATGTGGTCCTTGCAGAAATGATAAAAAATAGAGTAAAAATATAAAAATGAGAACATATTAGAAAAAAGTAGATCTATGGCTTCTCTTAAGAATTAAGAAAATATGGCACTACCCCTCTCGGTGGATGTTCCCACTTGGCACCCTCACTAAGGTCCAGGAAAAGTCCCACCTCAGGTGGATATGTTCTCTCCAATTTACTATTGTTCTCCCTCCCTATTTTCTCTCATCCACTCAGCTCCTTTTAATAAATGCCATGCCTAGACCTTCCAGATGTTTGATTTTGCAGTCACTTCTCTATGCCCTCTGTGAAGGCTTAACCTCAAATTAAATCCACCTGTTGGAAAAGCATAGTTTTTCTCATCCCTGAGGTAGCATCCCCTTTGGGTTTATTCAAAACTGAGCTGCTTTGGCTTCACACTTTGAAATTCTAATCCAGAACCCAGGTACATTATTCAGTTTTTCCTTAAATCTGGGTTTTCTTAATAGCCATCTTGATGGCCTGGAATTGGGAGTCAGTGGTGAAACCTTGACCATATGATAGGGTCATCAACAGCCCCTGTATTCAATATTTTCGCTGTTCCATTTAGAAAAGGAGTGATGCAATCCATTAAAATATAATAAGAATTAAGACAGAAGCCAACTTTTACAATTTATTGCTGTATGCATTCCTATTACATACCAGTGTGGGCAATGGTAGAAAAGCTGATTTCGGAGAAAGAAAGTAAATGGATAAACAGGTGGAGATTTCCTGGCTCTGGTCTACATTTTCCATTAATAAGAAGATAAGATGGCTCCAATGTAGAACAAATAAACTGTTATAAGGAAATTGAGAAAATGAAGCCTTGGAATTGGAAAGGGAGGGAAAGAAATGCCTCTGCCCCCAGGATGCCCTAGATCATCCATGCTTCTTAAGAGGCAGGCCTGTGACCCTTTCTTGCCATCTACCCAAGAATTCTCTCTGGGATGATTGGCCAACACTTTTCCTGTTTAAAAGCAATAACTGAGTTGCAATGGGATGATGACTCATTTCTGAAGGGCCACATCAAGTGGGAAAACAGAAGAGGAAATATCACATGTGAAAGCATCAGTCCGCATAGAGTGCCTGAGCTGGTGTATGACCTAGGTAAGCCAACAGGAATTTTCAAATTGATTCCAACAAGCCCAAAGCTGTCACTGTAATTGAAACACACAATGGAGAGCAGCCATCTCTAGTGTTATGGAGCAATGTCACAATATAGACAGCAGACCAAATCGAATAAAGAAAAGAGCATTTGGTTGCAGTCCTCTTCTATGGGTCAGATCTCACACTCCAGAGAGCAAAAGGTTTATCCTGTGCAGGGAGATGTCAGGTAACTTGCCAACTTGGACAGGTTTTTGTGGATCCATGGAGGCTTGGCATCCCTTCTCTGTTGACCATAATCAGGCTACTGGTGCATTTCAGGCATTTGTGGCTCTCCCCAGTCACACTGATCCAAGTCTGGCTGAAGATAATTGGGCATCATCCTTCAATACAGTGTGCATAGTGCAGACCGACAGGCTGGAAACAGTCCTTATGGCCGCCCTTTTGCAGTTATTAGTACAGACAAATTTAACTCTCTTCTCCTTCTCAAACACATTCATACAATATAATCTCCAGGTATTCATTTCTTTATGTGGATTCTGTTGATTCGAATGTCGGGAAATATAAGAATGTTAATATGATCAACAAAATGATCACCCTTAGGGGTTGACTAAGAGCAAACTGGGAATGGGTCTCCACAGATGTAGGACAAATCTAACTTTCAGAGGCCATGCAATTTATTAGAGCCAGGGAAGAAAACTCTTCTCGAGCATGAACCGAAAGCCAAGGAGCAGCATAACAACCGGTGTACAGATAATTGTTTTGGAATATTGAGAGTGTCCACAAGGAAGAAAAGAGTATGCATAGACAGAGGAGAGGCATGAGTATTGAATCTAAACAAGACACTAAGGGGCATAAAATCTGTGTCTGAATCAACTAAATCTCAATTTCAAAGACACCAATCTAAGATGAAAGCTGTAGTCCTGCTGGGACATCTGAGATGGCAGAGAAATATTGAAACACATTTATCTTGAAAATGGGACTCCTTCAAAATTATCTTGAAGTGGCATCATTCAGAGTCTTGACAGCTGGTTGTGGGATTAGCAGGTGGAGATGAGATGGATTTCAGTTCCGGTGCTTTGGAAGAAAGAAATTGTAGGAAAAGAAAGAACAAGATGGTGCTTTATTCAAGAAAAACTACCAGGACTACTAAGAAATCCTTAGAAATGATTGTAATATCCCCACAATGATGGACTCCCCAAAAGAGGGGAGGTGAAAAAAAATGCCTATTGTCTACTGCTGGATGGTGGGTATCTAATACACTTATGCACCAATCAACTATTAAAATACACTATTCCAAAATGCAAAATGACAGGGAAAAAAATGGTACAGTGGAAAGAGACCTAATCTGGATCAGGTGATAAGATTTGAACCTGGTCATGCTTATACTTGATTCATGAGGATTTAGACATGCTGCTTAGACTGGCGATTATCATCGTTTCTTCTGAAGTCACATCCTCCTCAAAAGATTGTTGAGAGGATCATATAAGGGAGTTGTGCATGAAAATAAATGAACTCTAAAGTGCAGAGCCTATGGAAAGTATTATTGTAATAATTTGAAATTAGTAAATCATGTCAGAAAAAATCATTTTCTTTAATGTTAAGAAGAGCCAGAAGATGACACACTTTTATCCATGTGCACAAAAGACAGATAAAGGTATGCCTGAGAGTTATCTGTCTCCTCATTGATTCAAATTGCCCTTTTCCTTTTGGTCTCTAGTCACTCAGTTGCTCACTCTGGGCCACCCTCCTTATAGAAAGGTGATTTAAGATACAAGAGGAAATAGGTGTGGTCAATTGAACTAAGTTAGTGCATAATAATTAGAGTAAAGCAAAGGAGAAATTTTGGACAAAAGTTATTGGGACCTAATACAGAAAAACTGAAATGTGATGAGCTCTTGTCATTGATGGCATGTATATGGTTGACTTACTCTAAACTGTCACCTAAAGATAATTCCCAGAGTGTTCCATTAAAAGTACCAGATTAAAAAAAATAAAATTATTATCTATCCCTAAATATGTCATCCAGTTAGTTTAACTCTCAAAAGTAAGGATTAAATCATATTTTGCAAAGTACAATTATACATGTTACTTTGATTGGTTCATATAATTTTCATGAGTGTTAATTCATTTTTAAATTTAAGACCATCCTCTCCACTTAATGATGTATTTTAATAAATAAAAATACATTGTACTGAAATTTCTGCAAGTATTTTCACAATTATTGGATTTCATAATAAAGTTCAATTAATATTTTCATACATCAGTTTACATTTCAGTCCTCCCCACTAAATTGGGGGTTTAAGGGGAAAATACAGCTATTTTTTTAATATCTCCAATACCTAACACAGTAACTAGCATGTAGTGGATAGTTAATGAAGATTTCACAAGTGAATGAACGACTTCTGAATGAATACTACCATCTATAATCAATGTCTTACTTTGCTTATCCATCTGGAAGAAAACACTTTAATACCCTAAATGTGAAACTTCTTACAGTTGTGTATCTTTAAAAGTTCTGTTAATTTCAACTTTGAAGTTAAAATATTTTATTTGTAACATGGATTTCTCAAGGGGGAAGTTGTGGTGGGGGGATGCTGGAACATTCCTCACATTTTAGAATATTGCAAGAGTAAGTCATTATTTACCACTCAGGTGTCTTCAAGGGGAAGAAAGATTGACAACAGTTGCTTTAATAGAAACCAGTCTGTAAATGATTCAGGAGGAGTGCTGTAGTTATGTTTATTGTCTTAATGTAATAACTTCACAAAAGTTTCCATCAATACCTTATGGATAGGTGATGGTTCTTTCCTGGAAAAAAAAAAGTCTAGATTTTTTTTGTTTAATTGCTTGCTTTTAACTCCGCCCCCCCCCACATTTTTTTTTATTAGAGAAGTTGTGAGCTTACAAAACAATCGTGTGTAATGTGCAGAATTCCTATACCTCATCTCTCCACCAAAACCTTACATTGTTGTGGAATATTTGTTACAGATTATGAAAGAACATGATCAGACTATTGCCACTAACTATGGTCCATAGTGTACACTTGGTATATTTTTTTCCATACACCCTTTATTATTAACACCATGTATTTATATTGTACATTTATTACAGTTCATGTGAGAACACTCTCCTATTTGTACTGTTAAACATAGTCCATCTTCCACCTCTTGGCTCACTGTTCCATGCCTTGTACATTTTATTCAAAGTGTACACTCAGCGGCTCTCACTTTCATCACAGAGTTGTGCAGTCATCAACCCAGTAAACCTTTGGACATTTTCCTTAGGCCAAAAGAAAAAATCCCATGCCCCTCTATTATTGGCCCTACTATAGTACCTTCTTTGACTTTGATGCAAGAATATTACACTATTGCTGTGTGGCAGTTTGATATTGTTTATGAATTCCAAAAATAGATGTTAGCTTATGTATGTGAACTGTGCTGTCCCTCTGAGCATATTAGATTATATTGGGTTCAGAGGTTTCACTTTTTAAATAATGATTAAGGCTTTGATTTGGCCACAACAGTAGGACATTGCATCCCCACCCCCTTGGTGGGTGGGGACTCACAGAGAAAGACATGGCAAAGGACAAGAGTAGAGAGTTTTGGATGCTAGAGTCTGGGAAGTAAGGACACAGAAGAGCAGAGAGAAGGCTCGATTAGACACAGCAGAGGCCCCGGGAAAGGATGAGCCATTCGCCTGATAGTCTACAGTTGGCCTTGTGGAGAAAGCAGAGCAGCTGGCCCGGAGAGGAATGAGCCCCGGGAAGAGAGGAACCCAGGAAGCTGAACCCTTGCAGACGTTGGCAGCCATCTTGCTCTAACACATGGCGACAGACTTTGGTGAGGGAAGTAACTTATACTTTATGGCCTGGTAACTGTAAGCTTCTACCCCCAAATAAATACCCTTTATAAAAACCAACAATTTCTGGTATTTTGCATCAGCTTCCCTTTGGCTGACTAATACATGCTGTTAACTATAGTCCATAAATTACAGTAATTGTATTTTTCCCATGCATCACTATATTCTTATCACCTAGTAATAGTGACATATATTTGTTCTAGTTCATAGAACATTCTTTCATTTGTATTACTAACCACAATCATTTGTATTACTACCTCCAGGTTCACTGTGATATGCAGTCCCTAGATTATTCTCTAACTTTCTTTCAATTGACATTTACATCCCTAAACTACCACGTTCAGCCACAATTCCATTTATAAACCAGCCATGTTAGTTACACTCACTATAATGTGTTACCATCAACCCTATGCATTTCCACACTTTTAAAGTCAAGCTAATTGAGAATTCTGCATTTATTAAGCATCAGGACCCCTTCTCAGTCTTCATCCTATCTCCTAGTAAACTATAGTCTAGGTTTTAACTCCATGTGTTTATTCTTAGTATTTAGTTCATGTTAGTGAGACCATAAAATATTTGTCCTTTTGTGTCTGGTTTATTTCACTTACCATATGTCCTTATGGTTCATCCATGTTATATGTGACCCAATTTCATTTCTTCTTACAGCAGCATAGCATTCCATCATATGCATATACCACATTTCATTTATCCATTCATTGATTGATGGACACTTGGATTATTTCCAACTTTTGGCAATTGTGAATAATGCTACTATGAACATCAGTGTGCAAATGTCTGTTCACATCACTATTTACAGTTCTTCTGGATATATTCCTAGTAGCAGAATTGCGGGGTCATATGGCAGTTCTATATTTAGCTTCCTGATGAACAGCTAAACTGTCTTACACAAAGGCTGCACCATTCCACATTCACACCAACTGTGAAGGAGTGTTCCTATTTCTCCACATCCTTTCCAGCACTTGTTGTTTTGTTTTTTAAATAATTGCCATTCCATGAGTTGTGAGATATCACATTGTAGTTTTGATTTGCATTTCCCCAATAGCTAGTGATATTGGGCATCTTTTTCTTGTGCTTTTTCACTATTTGTATTTCCTTTTAGGAGAAATGTCCATTTAAGTTTTTTGACCATTTTTAAATCGGATTGCTTGCTATTTTATTGTTGAATTGTATGATCTCTTTATATTGCATGAAAATCAAACCCTTATTGGATATGTGGTTTCCAAATATTTTCTCCCATTCAGTGGGTTGCCTTTTTACCATCTGGACAAGGTCCTTTGAAGCACAAGCGTTAAGTTTGAGGAGGTCCAATTTATCCTCTTTTTTCCCCCTTGCTCGTGTTTTAGGTATAAGATTTAAGAATCCCCCACCTACCACAAGGTCTTGAAGATGTTTTCCTACATTTTCTTCTAGGAGTTTTATGATTCTTCCCTTTATATTTAAGTCTTGGATCCACTTTGAGTTAATTTTTGTATAAGGTATAAGGTAGGAGTCCTCTTTCTTTCTTTTGGACAGGGATATCCAGTTCTCTCAGTACCATTTGTTCTGCCCCAGCTGGGTGGTTTTGACAGCCTTGTCAAAAATCACTTAACCACAGATGTGAGTATCTGTTTCTGAACCTTCAATTCGGTTCCATTGGTCTACATATTTATCTTTATGCCAGTACCATGCTGTTCTTACCACTGTAGCTAGCTAATATGATTTAAAGTACAGAAGTGAGAGACTTCCGTCTTTGTTCTTCCTTTCTAAGATGTTTCTAGCTATTCAGGTCCCCTTACCCTTCCAAATAAATTTGATCATTGGGGTTTCCATTTCTTTAAAAAGGGCTGTTGGAATTTTTTTCAGTTTGCTTTGAATTTGTATATTAATTTGGGTAGAATTAACATCCTGATGATATTTAATCTTCCCATCCTTGAACATGGAATGTTCTTCCATTCATTTAGGTCTTCTTTGATTTCTCTTAGTAATGCATTGTAGTTTTCTGAACACAAGTGCTTTATATCCTTGGTTAGGTTTATTCCTAAATATTTGATTCTTTTAGTCATTATTGTAAATGGAATTTTTTCCTGACTTCCTCCTCAGATTGCTCATTAATAGTGTATAGAAACGCTGCTGTTTTTCGCATCTTAATCTTGTATCTTACCACTCTGCTGAATTCATTTATTAGCTATAGTAGCTTTGTTGTAGATTGTTTGGGATTTTCTGGGAATAGGATCATATCATCTGTAAATAGTGAAAGTTTTACTTCTTCCTTTCCAATTTGGACACATTTTACTTCTTTTCTTTGCCTGATTGTTCTAGCTATAACCTCAAGCCCTATGTGAACAATAGTGGTGACAGTGGGTATCCTTGTCTTCTTCCCAATTTCAACAGGGAAGCTTTCAGTCCTTCACCATTGATCACAATGTTAGCTGTGGGTTTTTCATATATGCCATTTATCATTTTGAGAAAGTTTCCTTCAATTCCTATCTTTTGTAGTATTTTTCTCAAGAAAGGATGCTGTATTTTGTCAAATGTCTTTTCTGCATCAATCGAGATGATCATGTGATTTTTCATCTTTGATTTATTAATGTGGTGTGTTATGCTGATTGATTTTCTCTTGTTGAACCTCCCTTGCATGCCTGGTATAAAACACACTTGATCATGATGAATAATTCTTTTAATGTATTGTTGGATTCAATTATCAAGTATTCTGTTGAGGATTTTTGCATCTGTATTCATCAGGGAAATGGGCCTATAATTTTATTTTTTCATCATATCTTTACCTGGCTTTGGTATTAGGGTAATGTTGGCTTCATAGAATGAGTTTGGTATTTTCCTTCCTGTTCAATTTTTTTAGAGGAGTTTGAGGAAGACTGGTATAAAATCTTCTTTGAATGCTTGGTAGAATTCACCTGTGAAGCCATCTGGTCCTGGGCTTTTCATTTTAGGGAGGTAATGACTGTTTCTAATTCTTTGATTGTGATTGGTTTGTTGTGGTCTTGCATTTCTTCTAGGGTCACTGTAGGTTGTTGGTACATTCCTAAGAAGTTTTCCAATTCATCTTCATTGTGTAGTTTGTTGGCGTACATTTGTTCATAGTATCCTTTTAATGATCTCTTTTATTTCTGTGGGGTCATAGTAATGTCCCTGTTTTCATTTACAGTTTTATTTATTTGCATTTTCTCTCTTTTTTCCTTTGTCAGTCTAGCTAAGGGTTTGTCAATTTTGTTGAATTTCTCTAAGAACCAACTTTTGGTTTTGTTAATCTATTTTTTTGGTTAGAAATTTCATGTATTTCTGCTCTGATCATTTTTATTTCATTCCTTCTGCTTGCTTTGGTCATAGTTTGCTGTTCTTTTATTAGTTCCTTCTACTGTGTAGTTAGGTTGTTGATTTTAGCTCTTTCTTCTTTTTCTTTTTTTAAATGTAAGCATTGAGGGCTATAAATTTCCCTCTCAACCCTGCTTTTGCTGCATCCCATGGGTTTCGATATGTTTTGTCCTCATTTTCATTTGTATCAAGATATTTGTTGGTTTATCTTGCAATTTCTTCTTTGAACCATTGATTATTTAATAGTGTGTTGTTTACTCTACAATTTCCTTTTTTTGCCCATTTTTTATTTCCTGGTTTCTTCTACTATGATCAGAGAACATGCTCTGTATAATTTCAATCTTTGAGCTATGTTTTGTGACCCAACATATGGTCTATCTTGGAGAAAGATCCATGAGCAATTGAGAAGATTGTATATCCTGCTGTTTGGGGGTATTCTGTATATGTCTATTGGGTTTAGTTCATTTATCATAGTATTATTTGTCCTTTTTCTGTCTTTATTCTAGGCCTTTCTATTTAATTGACTTTGTGCTACAGCCCCTCTTTGATGCTTGGTTGAACTTCATTTGGAACTTTATAGTAGCTCATGTTTAGCCAATCAAATTTTTCAGCTCTTTTTCATCCATTTCTTGTCCTTTCTCCCTTGTTGTGGAAGAGAGGCCAATGATGCAGTTGGTACTTTAAGCTGTGGAAACTGAAGCTGCCTGCATTTCCCCAGGAACCAATGAAGCTTCTCTCACCTTTCTCACCTGCCAGTGCTAGGGATGAAGCCACAACCATGTGCAGTAATACAAGCCATGCAGGTCAAGACAGCCTGTACTTGTTTAGAAAGACTGATGAAAGTCCACATCATTTCCTTCCCTGCCTGGGGCAGGGATGGAGCTATGTGAGTCAAACTAAGCTATGTGAGTCAAAACTGACCTCAGTTGCCTAGGTAGACTGATACAGCACCAGCCCCCCTCCTCCCCTGCCAGGTGCAGGAATGAAGCCTCAGGTATGCACAGCAATCTAGTCCATGTAGGCCAAAAGTGACTGCAGTTACCGAGAAAGGGTGAAGGAGTAGTTTCCGTCTTTCTGCTCTGTCAGATGTGTCCAATAATCTAGTTCATGCAGGCTCAAAGTAACTACAGTTGGAGAAGCGGCAAGATGGTGTTAGCTTAAAAGGGCCTTCACCATCTTTCTCACAAAAAATGGCTCAATGGGGGCAAGATCCTGCCTGAATGAGCTGTTTTGGGAACCCACAGAGCACAAAACTTCAGGGCATCGATCTGGAGCGAGCTGGACAAAGAGATAAATTGTTCAAGGTA
>PVKH010022800.1:0-14012 GCA_004027955.1 Chaetophractus vellerosus
CACCTGTAATAGATATACACATTTTGGGGCTTTGCCATCAAGCATGGACCACAGTTCAGACTGTAGACCACCTTCTTTCCCATACAGTTCTGCATGATACATAATGATATAAAACGGCCTATATATTCCATTGCAACATCACCCAGCACAATTCCCAAGTCCCAAAAAAAGCCCCCGTATTACAATTGCCCTTCCTTCTCCCTGCCCCCAAAGCGTATAGGTTCTTTAAAGAAGTATCTATTGTATTGCCAATTTTTTAAAAAATTGGGCTGTCTTTTTATTGTTGACTTATAGGATTTCTTTATATATTCTGGAAATTAAACCCTGATTGGATATATAGTTTCCACATATTTTCTCCCATTGAGTAGGTTGTAGTTTTATTTTCATGATAAAACACAAACATTTTAATTTTGATGAAGTACCATTTATCTTGTTTTTCTTGTACTTTTGGTGTAAATTCTTAAAAACTATTGTCTAACACAAGATCCTGAAGATGCATCCCCATGTTTTCTTCTAGGAGTTTTATAGTTTTGATAGATCTTTGACCATTTTGAGTTGATTTTTGTCTATAGATGAGGTAAAGGTCCACCTTAATTTTTTTTCCATAGGTATATCCAGTTTTTCCAGTACCATTTGTTGAAGAGACTATAGAATTAACTTGCCACCCTTGTTGAAAATCAGTTGGCCATGCAAGTGGGGGTTACTTCTGAACTCACAATTCAGTCCATTTGTCTATATATGTGTATTCGTTCTAGTATTATGCACTTTTGATTACTGTGGCTTTGTAATAAGTTTTAAAATCAGGAAGTACAAGTCCTCCATCTTCACTCTTCTTTTTAAAGATGTTTTTGGCTATCCGGGGTTCCATACTCATCATATAAATTTGATAATTGCCTTTTTCATTTCTGCAAAGAAGGCTCTTAGGATTTTGACTAAAATTGCATTGAATTTGTAAATCACTTTGGATAGAATTGACATCTTAACAATGTTTAGTCTTCAAATCCATGATGTAGAATGTCCTTCAGTTTACTAGGTCTTCTTTATTAATTTTAAAAATGTTTTGTAGTCTTTTTGTGGAAAAGTCCTTTATATCCTTGGTTAGATTTATTCCTAGGTATCGGTTCTTTAGTTGCTATTGTAAATGCAATTTTTGCATATAATACTGATTTTTGAATGTTGATTTTATATCCTGCCACTTTCCTGAATTTATTAGTTCCAGTAGTTTTATTATGGATTTTTGGGGGATTTTATGTTGATAGGATCATGTCATCTGTAACTAGAGAAAATTTCATTTCTTCTTTTTAATTTTGGATGTCATTTATCTCTTTCTCTTCCCTAAATTCTGTAACTGGAACTTCCAGTACCGTGTTCAATAATAGTGTTGACAGTGGACATCCTTGTCTTATTCCTGATCTTAGTTTTTCACAATATATATTCTCTTTACTATGTTAAAGAAGTTTCATTCTATTCCTGGTGTTCTAAGTGTTTTTATCAGGACGGGGTGCTGGATTTTGTCAAATGCCTTTTCTGCATCAATTGAGATGGTCATGTATCTTTTCCCCTTCATTTTGTTAACATGGTATATTACCTTAATTGATTTTATGTTGAACCACCCTTTCATACCTCTCATAAATCCCACTAGATTATGATCTGTAATTCTTTTGATGTGTTGTTGGATTTGGTATACTAGAATTTCTGAGGATTTTTTTCATCTGTAGTCATAACAGATTTTGGTCTATAGTTTTCTTTTTTGTGGTATCTTTATCTAGATTTGGTATGGTATGATGGTGATGTTGTCCTCATAGAATGAGTTAGGGAATGTTCTTTCCTCTTCAAGTTTTGGAAGAGTTTGAGGAGGATTGGCATTAATTTTTCTTGAAATGTTGGCTAAAATTCCCCTCTGAAGCCATTGATCCTGGGCTTTTCTTTGTTGAGAGCTTTTTGATTATGATTCAATCTCTTTACTAGTTATTGATTTGCTGAGGTACATTTCTTCTTGAGTCAGTGTAAGTAGTTTATATATTCTAGGAATTTACCCATTTCATCTAGGTTATCTAGTTTGTTAGAATGCAGTCGTTAATAGTATTCTCTTATAGTCCATTTTATTTCTGTGGTGTCAGTAGCAATGCTTCCCTTTTCATTACTGATTTTAGTTGTTTTTTGCCCTCTTTTTTCTTTATCAGTCTAACTAAAGGTTTGTCAAATTTATGAATTTTTTCAAAGAACTAACTTTTGGTTTTGTTGATTCTCTCTATTGTTTTTTATTCTCTATTTCACTTATCTCCACTCTAATCTTTGTTATTTCCTTTCTTCTGCTTGTTTTGTGTTACTTTGTTCTTCTTTTCTAGATCCTCCAGTTTTAAGGTTAGGTCTTTGATTTGAGGTCTTTCTTCTTTTTAAATGTAAGGATTTAGAGCTATAAATTTCCTTTTCAACACTTCCTTTGCTATGTTTCATGTTTTGGTATGTTGTGTTTTCATTTTTATTTGCCTCAATATATTTTATAAATCCCCTTGTGAATTCTTTTCTGATCCATTGGTTGTTTAAGAGTAAATTATTTAATTTCCACATATTTATTGATTTTCCATTACTCCCTCTGTTATTAGATTTTTAGTTTCTTTCCATTGTGTTCAAGGAATATACATTTATGTGTTCAATATTTTTGAATTTATTGAGCTTTGTTTTGTGACCTAACATATGGTCTAACATGGAGAATCATCCATGTGCACTGAGAGGACTTTGTATTCTGCTGCTCTTGGGTGAAGTGTCCTATTTATGTCTGTTTGATCTAGCTGGTTTAGAGTATTGTTCAATTCTTCTATTTCATTATTGATCTTCTGTATAGATGTTCTATACATTATCAAAAGTGGTGTATTGAAATCTCCTACTATTAATGCAGAACTATCTATTTGTTAAAAATCTCTCAATATTTGTTTCATACACTTTAGGGCTCTGCTGTTAGGTGCATATACTTATAATTGTTATATCCTCTTGTTGAATTGACTCCTTTATCAGTATACAGTCACTTAGAATGGTTTTCAACTTAAAACTTATTTTATCTGGAATTATTATAGATACCCCAGCTCTCCTTTTGTTACCACTTGCATAGTGTATATATATATATATATTTTTTCCATCCTTTTCTACCTACTTGAATCTTTGAATTTAAGGTGAATCTCTTGCAGGAGGCATATAGCTGGGTTATGGTTTTTTATCCATTCTGCCAATCTCTGCCTTTGACTGGAGCTTTTAATCCATTTGTATTTAAAGTAACTACCGATAATGTAATACTTTTCTGCCATTTTACTATTTTGTCTTTGTAAGTCTTATGCCTTTTTTTACCCTCTGTCTTTTGTTAATGCCTAATCCCATATTCATTTGTCTTTTTGTATTGTACCATTTTGAGTCCCTTCTCATTTCTTTATAAAAATATTTTAATGTATTTTCCTTGTCATTACTGTGGGGTTAATATTTAACACCCTAAATATATTAGAGTCATATTTTATTTGATAGAGACTTACCTTCAATCACATATACATAGCTGTTCCTATGCTTCTCTGTCCTACCACCTCTTTTGTACTTGTTACAAATTGTATCTTTGTACATTATATGTCCAAAACTATTGATGCATCATACTTTTATGGATTTGCATTTCAGCATCTGTAAGAAGTAAGAGGTGAAGTTACATAACAAAAAATATATAATGCATTACTTCTGGCATCGATAATTATTCATATGGTTACTTTTGCCAGAGGCCTTTGTTTCTTTACGCTGTTTGGATCCACTGTCTAATTTCCTTCCCTTTCAGTCTGTAGAACTACCTTTAGCATTGCTTGAATGCAGATCAAATGGTAATGGAGTCCTTCAGATTTTGTTTATCTGGGAATGCCTTAATCTCTCCTTCATGTTTCAAAGAAAGTGTTGCTGGATATAAAATTCTTGGTTGGCAATTTTTTTCTTTCAGTACTTTAAACACTTCATGCCACTTCCTTCTTGCTTTCATGGTTTCTGATGAGAAATCAGCACTTACTCTTATTTGGAGTCCCTTGTATATAACTTATTGCTTTTTCTCTTGCCGATGTCAGAACTCCCTCCTTGTTCTTGGCATTGGACACTTTGATTACTATGTGCCTGAGAATGGTTTCTTTGTATTTATCCTGTTTGTGGTATCTTGGGATTCTGGAATGTGCATATTCCTCTTTTAATAAATTTGGGAAGTTTTATGCCATTAGTTCTTTGTATATTCTTTCTGCCTCTTTCTCTTTTTCTTTTCCTTCTGAGACTTCCATTTTGTGTTTATTGGTGAGCTTGATGATGTTCCACAGCACTCTTAGGCTCTCTTCATTCTTATAAAATAATTTTCTTTCTTCTCCTCTGCCTGTATCATTCTGTTTTCTTATCTTCAAGATCATTGATTCTTTCTTCTGTCACCTATAATCTGCTCTTGAATCTGTCCAGGGAATTTTTCATTTCAGTTTCTGTGTTCTTCAATTTCAGTATTCCTATGGAGATGTTCCCATATTGTTTATTCATTATTTTTATCAAATCCTTTAGTTCTTTCTCCATGTTTTCCTCTATCGCCTTGAGCATACTAATAGAGGGTCATATTTTTTTTTGAAGTTTCCTTCCAATAAGTCCAAGTCTAGTCCTCTTTGTTGATGGTTTCTTGATTTTTACCTTGTTCCTTTGGATAGGCTATCATTTGTTTCTTTTTCAGTTTGTCATCATTTTTTGCACACTGTACATTTTAATATTTTAAAGTGTTATCCTTGGAAGTTAGTCCCTGAGATGTCTGTCCCTTAAGTTTGTATCTAGTTAGTGATATGACAGATTTTCTGAACTACCAGGAGCTAATCAAAACAAACAAAAGCAAACAGCACCTTTTACTGTCTTTGCAAGTTGGCTTTGCTTTAGCAGATTGTCTGCTTCAGATTGCTCAAGAAAATTAGCTCAAGGAAAATGGGAAGTACAGGATCCTGGGACTCTGTCTTTTCTGAGCCTGTGTGGAGCCAGAGCCATGGAGCCTGCTTTTTTCCCTCCTGGGCCTATGCTTGCTAGTTTCCTTAGGAATTCCTTATTTATAGTTTACAGGAGTTCAAGTGAATGCCCCTCTACTCCCTTGGAAATAGATCTCCTTATTCTTCAGGTTGGTCTCTTGAGTGACTTAATGCAGGCAATCCTTTATCCTAGGCTGCTTTAACTTAATTATTTTTCACACTGTCCTAGCTGTCTTTATGCTACTTCTCTACCCTCAGGACAATCTCTGAGAAGGTGAGCTTGAGACAAGTTCCCTGGTTCAGTCTCTCAGACATGCATCCAATAGGTTGGCACTGACATACATGCACCCCACTATGTGCACAGGGGCCACTCTCTTCCCTCTGGAACAGAGCCAGGGACCCACATGGGAGCATAAGCTGGCTCTACCTATGTGGAGAGTGTGAGAGAGGGACCAGCAAAGAAACCAGGAGCTTCTTCTATGGCTTTTGAAGGTGCATTTTCTTGATTCAGCACTTGCACAGCTAATGCAGCCCTTTAACTCTTTTTCATATTTTTGGAGAAGGTCTTTAAGATTTCTGTGCTGCCTTTGTGCAAGAGCGTAGGTAGGTACAATGGCTGCACTCAGACCTGGCTCCCAGATATCTGAAGTTGATGATCAAAGGTAGAGCTCTGCAGTCAGACCACACACCCTTGGAGTATGGAGGACTAGGTCTTTGTGACACACCCTAGCACCAGCAAGCTGTACCAGGAGCCTGAGCTTCAGTCCCCACTTCTACCTGACACAAGGCTGGGGAAGCCTTGTAGGGAGGGTGAAATTCACTGATATTTATCATAATTTACCAGGCACTTCCTCCTACTCCTTGGATGTTGCACGGTGTTCCACTAGACTCTGGAGTTTCAAAGTAATTGATTCAGACAGTTCCTGCCAGTTCAACAGCTGTTTTGGTGGAGTGACTTATTCCTGGAACTTCCTACTCCATCATCTTCTCACAATCCTCTTTGGTACTTACTCAATGGTGGTTTTACTCAAGTTGAAAAGCTGATTATATTTGTATAACCAACACTGTTTGCAAATGTTAAATTGGTAAAGTTACTGCTGATCACTGTGTTTGTATTGTTATACCACAAATAGATGTGAAGAGAACTTCAAAATACATTAAATAAATATTACAATAACTCTGTCACACCTAGACTCCTCTTTAAATAATTTTCACATGATGCTGTTTCAATACCTATGTTGATTTTTTAAAATTAAGGTGATAATTGCAGAAATCTGGCTGCAGGTTTGATTTTTTAAAAGTCATGCTTTTTATGAAATGCTGCATTACTTATACAGTCAGTTACAATTCTATGGGAGAAAAGGGTATGTGCTATTATTTTTCATAAAAAAATAAGGCTTTAAAATTAAGTCCTAAACTGAGACTGCTAATTTATGAATATCTGGAGAACCTAGTGGCATCAGTTACAATTTAATTCACTAGAACAATATGGGCAGTTAAAAAGGCTATAACATGAAGCTTCATTAATCCCCACCATAACACATAATTTCTCCTATAAATGCTGGCTATTTTTGCACTGAATAGATCACTTCCTGAAATATTTTTAAAATTTATTTGTTTCTTTCTATAGGGAATATAAAATAGTTGTATTCATATCATTCATCAGAGCCACCGCTCAATTCAATACTCTGTGCATTATCCAAAACTTCTGTTTTCTAGTTGAGAATAATTATTTACTTAGACCTTTTAACTTTCTTTTTACTTCCATCAGCACTAATGGGGTTTCTCTTTGGGTCTGTATTTCTCCAGGAAATAGATTTAATAGTTACTGGGTACTGCATATTTAGAAGAATATGAAAAATAACCATTGAATTGAAATGCAAATGCCAACAGCTTAACAAATATCTTCCTGGGAAAAATCACAAGTCATAGATTTTTATGAATTCTCACAGTACTTGAAATTTTGAATGTTAAATTCATTAGAGCCAAATTCCTATTATAGTCATGATTATATACACTGCCTGGCTATTGGTTACATGTGAGATGATCTTGGAGGTAGAGAAGGCATAGGGAAAGCTATGAAGTATATATTTAACAAAAAATTTTATTGATACATATAAATAAAACACAAATCCATCCAAAGTGTGCAATCAATGGTATTCGGTGTAGTAACACATTCGTGCATTCATCACTTCAATCATGCTTAAAGCACTTTCATTATGCCAATACTACTGCTACTAATAAACAAAAAACAAACAAAACTCATCACCTCTCAATCTCTCTATGCTTCTTCTTCTGTACATAGCTGCTATTCTTTTTCCTTCTCTCTGGTATATTTGTATTTAATTTTGTAAAAACAGTCTTATATATACAATATCCTCCATAACTGTTTTACATGAGGTTTTACTGTCTTATACAGTCCCATGTTACAGGTTTTAGCTTTCCTTCTAGTAATATATATGACCTTAGACTTTCCCTTCAAACACTGTCATACCCATATAATAACTTGCTAGTTACAAACATCATGATGTGCTTTCACCAATTCTGTTCATTTCCAAAAATGTATAAAGAACCTTTTTTATCAATTCTGCACAGATTAACCCTCAGTTTTCTATTCTCTATTTTCATTCTATTTTCTCAGGCCTATATTCTAATTACTAACTGCATGAATTTACACAATTAATTCAGTTCATAATAGCATAATTATACAGTATTTATCCTTTTATGTCTGGCTTGCTTCACTCAACATAATGTCCTCTAGGTTCATCCATGTTGTCATAAGCTTCATGACTTTATTTCTTTTTACCACTGCATAATATTCCATAGTGTACATACACCACAATTTGTTTTGTCAGTTCATCAGTTCATAGACACCTGAGTTGTTTCCAACTTTTGGCAATCATGAATAATAATAGTATGAACATCGTTGTGCAGATATCTGTTCATGTCTGTGCTCTCAGTTCTTTTGGGTATATACCTAGTAATGGTATTGCTGGGTCACAAGGCAAGTTTATATTCAACTTCCTTAGGCACTGCCAAACAGTTCTCCACAGTGGCTATACCATTCTAAATTCCTACCAACAGTAAATAAGGGCTCCTATCTCTCCACATCCTCTCCAACATTTACAATTTTCTGACTTTTTAATAGTGGCCAGCCTAATAGGTTTGAAATGATATCTCATTGTAGTTTTGATTTGCATTTCCCTAATCGCTAGTGATGTTGAACATCATTTCTTGTGTTTCTTCACAGTTTGTATTTCTTCTTTGGACAATTGTCTTTCAAGTCTTTTGCCCATTTTTTAATTAGGTAGTTTGTCTTTTTATTGTTGAGTTGTATGATCTCTTTGAATATCATGAATATTAAGCTCTGTTGGATATGTGATTGCCAAATGTTTTCTCCCATTGAGTTGGTGCCTTTTCACCCATTTGACAAAATCCTTTGATGTGCAGAAGTGTTTACTTTTGAGGAGGTACCATTTATTTATTCTTTACTTTGTTTTCATGCTTTGGGTATAAGGTTTAAGAAACTACTGCTTACCATGAGATCTTGAAGAAGTTTTCCTACATTTTCTTCTAGGAGTTTTCTGTTTGTCACTTCTATATTTAGGTCCTTGAGCCATTTTGAGTTATTTTTGTGTAAGCTGTGAGATAGGGTTCCTTTTTCTTTCTTTTGGTTATGGCTATCCAGTTCTCCCAGCACCATTTGTTGAATAGTCTGTTGGCCCAGCTGGGAGGGCTTGGCCTCCTTGTCAAAAACCACTTTACAGTAGATGTGAAGGTCTATTTCTGAGTTCTTGATTTGGTTCCAGTGGTCCATGTATCTGTCTTTATGCCAGTACAAAACAGTTTTTTAGCACTGTAGCTAAGTAATATGCTTTAAAGTCAGGAAGGGAGAGTCTTCCAACTTCAATCTTCTTGTTTTAAGATGTTTTTTGGAGGGGCCAGCTGTAGGCCAGTGGATAGGGCGCCAGTTCACCACATGGGAGGCCCCGGGTTCGGTTCCCAGGGCCTCTCTGAGTGGGCAGACCACCTTAAGAGGGCAAGCTGCTGTGGGCAGGGCAGAGCTACCGTGGGCAGGACAAAGCCACCACAGGCAGGGCAAGTCACCTACAAACAGAGCAGAGCCGCCCGCGAGCAGGGCAAGCCTCCTGTGTGGTGAGCTGACTTGGCGCATCGCTGCAACGGGGGGAGACAAAGCAGACACAGAAGAATGCAAAAATGAACACAGCAAGAATAAGCAGAAAGGGGGGGATGTGTAACAAAACAAAAAACAAACAAACAAACAAACAAAAAAGATGTTTTTGGCTATCCCTGGCCCCTTACCCTTCCAAATAAATTTGATAATTGGTTTTTCCATTTCTACAAAAATGGCTGTTGGGATTTTTATTGGGATTGTATTGAATCTGTAAATCGGGTAGAATTGACATTTTTTATTGGAATTGTATTGAATCTGTAAATCAGGTAGAATTGACATTTTAATGATATTAATCTTCCAATCCATGAACATGGTATGGTCTTTCATTTATTTAAGTCTTCTTCAGTTTATTTTAGCAATGCTTTATAGTTTTCTGAATACAGGTCCTTTATATCCTTAATTAAATTTATTTCTGAATGTTTGTTTTATTTGCTATTATAAATGGATTTTTTTCTTATTTCCTCCTCAGATTATACATCAGTAGTGTATAGAAACACTTGATTTTTGCATATTACTCTTGTGCCCTGCCACTTTGCTTAATTCATCTATAAGTTCTGGTAACTTTGTTGAAGATTTTTGAGGAGATTCTAGATAAGGGATCATATCATCAATGAATACTGAAAGTTTTACTTCTTTCTTTCCTATTTGAGTGCCCTTTATTTCTTTATGTAGCTTAATTGCTCTAGCTAGAACTTCTAGCACAATATTGAATAACAATTGTCACAGTGGACATCCTTGTTTTGTTCCTGATCTCAGAGGGAAAGCTTTCAGTCTTTCATCATTTAGTACAATGCTAACTGTAGGTTTTTCATATATGCACCTTACCATATTGAGAAAGCTCCCTCTATTCCTATCTTTTGGACTGTTTTTATCAAGAACGAGTGCTGTGTTTTGTCAAATGTCTTTTCTGCATCAATTAAGAGGATTATGTGTTTTAATCTCGCGTTCCTGTGTTCTTGTGTGGAATCTCCAGAGCAGTGATTCAAAGCGGGCTCTACTGACCAAATTCACTCAGGAATAGCCCCCAATCCTCCTTCTCTTTTCCCTTGAAACAGCTGACAGGGAGGAAGATGTCTTATCCCCTCCCAGTCAGCTGCAGGGAGCCAGGGGTTTTACCCCAGCTTAATATCTTGGGGGCGGGGTAGGGGAGCCCTTCCCAGCCGCCTTGAGGTTTATTAGCTCACATTTGTTGTTTTTAGTTCTTTGTCTCTCCTGGGAATTGTATAGCACTGTCCTTGTCTGCTGATCCCCATAGCAGGTCCCTTGGACAGCTTTTGGCCCTTTTTCTATTGTTTTTGTGGGAGCATTGAGCCCTGCCTGTTAGTCCGATGCCATCTTGGAGGTGACTCTAAATATTGTTTTCATTGAGATCTTTGAGCTAGCCTAGCATAGTGGTCAGGGGTATACATTTTCTCATTAGACAAACAGGGATGCTCAACCTGGCTCTTCCACCCATTCCCTACTATACTACCTCCCCAGAAAATTTGAGAAGGGAGTCTCTATAAGCCCCAGTTCCTCATCTTTAAAATGGGATATGTATTTATTTGATAGGTGTGGGAGAGTTTTGTAAAACAGTCTGCATGCTTCCTGGCACATAATAAGTGCTCATTATATTATTTATAATATATTTATCATCAAAACATACCATTAAAATGTTTTATATGTATAATGTAACCAATTAGTAACTATTTAATTTGAATTCTATTATACTTGCATATATATAATTTCAGAATGTTTCATTTCTGTGTTGACTTTATTTCTCTTTAGTGGATCTCTAGTTTCTCTTCTATAACCATATGTTAACAGAGAAATCTTTAATTTAGTGAATGATTATTTATTAGCTTTATATGCTCATTACTGGTGTGACTTCATCATGGATCCAATAAGAAAAGTGAAATAAAAACAAAAGAAATTCACTCTAAGTATAAATTCTAAATATATGTACAAATACATAAGATTAGAAATGAACTTCATATCTTTTTTGTGATGTATATGATTTCTGCAATATCTAACTTTTCCATTTACTATTTATTCCTCCCAGTATAGTCATACACATAAATCATAACATCTACAACATATTTAAAGAAACAATTATATGACTTTTATCCCCAAAGGGTAATATCTAAAAGTGTATTTATTGATTTTTAATGATTCTTTAAGAAAATAAATTATGTGCATTTTTAATGAGAACTAAAACAATCTCTGACTCTTTGGGAAATGGCTGTACTAATTAAGAATAGGCTCAGTCAAATAAAAAGGAAACTCAATTTGACTACTGAATTTAAAAGAGGCCCACAGCCTAGGGCTTGTGTGGAGACTTCTTGATATCACCAGAACATGGGCCTTCCCCTGCTCACCACTTAGCAACTCTGGCATGTGACTTTCACTCTCGTGGTTCAAGAGGGATATTCCAGATTTCACACCCAAGTTCCACACACCAGTAGGAAAGGAAAGAAAAGAGTATCTTCTCTCCTTCTAAAGGGAACACCTCTAAATGTTCCATAAAATACGTTAATTTTGTAAACTTTTTAATCAGGCAACAATTCCGTTTACTTGCTCATTGCCAGCACTTATATATACATGGCCACATCCAGCTGTAAGGGGTTACCCAGATTATGCCAATCTTTGTGATTAAGGGCAGAGTTCTTTCAGATTGCCAAGTTGGCCCAAGACTTCTGACCCTAACTACAAGTAGTTAGGGTCCAAGCTCAAAGTTAGAGGGAAGGGTCCATGCAGTATCCCCTTATCAAATGCAAGTTCAGGGGTTTCCAGAAACTACCCTCAGGAGATGCACTAGAAGGACCTGTAGAACTCCCTGAAAGCTAGTATACTCATTGATAAGGCTTATTAGAGGTAAATGATATAAATTAGAACTGGCCAAAGGAAGAACCACATAGGGCAGACTCTGGGAGTGTTCTAAATTAGGAGCTTCCATTGTCCTCAGGACTCATTACCTTCCCAGCATTTATATGGGACACTATGCGTGAGGTATTGCCAACCTGGGTAGGTCACCTGGGCTTCAGGTGTCCAGAGTTTTTATGGCTCTTTATTACATAGGCATAATTGTTTGTCTATAAGGTTGAAGTTAGTTTCTAACTCCACCCACCTATCTTCCTGGAGGGTGGGGCTGATATCATGGTCTGAGGTGCCAACCAGGAATCACCTCATTAGCATAAACTATCAGATGTTGACCAAAGGGGCCTACCATGAATAAGAAATCCACTCCAATCCAAGGGATAAGAGTTTACCTCCCAGGAGCTAAGAACAGAGGTCAGACCTTTCTTTGGGCAAGACTGAATTCTTTATTACACAGGGGCCCAGCTGAAAATTGAAGTATTAGAAAGTAATTTTAGTCTCTGTCACAATATCATTTGATGAATACAGGTATGCATTCCAAAATATTAAAGACAACTATTAAATCAAGTCTTGTAAACTACGGAAAATTGGTCAGGCTATTACAACGTAGTCATCATTTGTTTTTTCATGATTAAATTGTTATAATAGCTATAATTGGTTCTGCATCATCTGCTAAGAAAATAGTAGAGTTATTAAAAAACAGTAAATGCTATGCCATACTATCCAAGTGTTCAATACACAAACCCTTTTAGAGTTCCTTTAAACCATTTTACTGAGTAGGTGACAATCTCAGTTTTGCAAAGAGCATTTTATGGTTTATGAGCAGATAGTGCCCGACTGTCCATTAAGAGTATTGCTTTAGGACAAAATTCATATTGACTAAAATGCTTCAATAATTGAATTGCAAGGGAAAAATACTTGCCTCCCACATTTAATTAAAAAAAAATTAAATCTGGCAGACTACTAATCTAAATTTGTTAAGGTTTTAAATTTAAATAGCTATCTAATTCAGAAAGTTGATCATATTAATCATTCTCTCTTTACTGAAAGTAGTACAGCCTGCTCTTGCTTTCTGTTGAAACTAAGTTATTTGAGAAATCATCAGAGAATTTAAATATGCAGGTTTGTGCCTGTTCTGGTTGTAAAGGAAATATGTCATTTGCCGAAGAAGTCAAGAACCTTGTGTCAGTATTGCTAATAATTTGACTTTGATTAATTTATCAAATCAAGTTTACGGAAACCTTTGAGAATATCCCTCTTCCTCCTTCCCTTGCCTTTGCCCTTAACTCTGATTTCCGTGTGATATTAGTATTAGCATTAATATATTCCTATATGATGCAGGTTCAGAGCAGGAAAAAAAATCAATTTGTTTTTTAGCAAGAAAAGGATTTAATAAAGATGAAAAGGTTGGTGTAATGGTTTAAGTTTGATTTAATTATGAATTCCAAAAATATAGATTACATTATGTTTGTAAGCTGGTCTGTTCATCTGGGCATGATTGAGTTGTGAGTAGGGCGTTAACTGCCATGTCAGTGAGAGGTTGAGCCCTGCCCCTCGGTGGGCGTGGTCTAAAGTATGGAAGGCTAGATAAGAGGAAGCAGAGATTTGGAGAAGCAGATTTGAGAAGGAGTTCTGATGTTGGAGTGAGCCAATCGCCGGATAGGCTACAGCTGGCCTTGTGGAGAGATGCAACGCAGAGAGTCTCATAGTCTTCAGCTGAACTCGTGAAGGAAACAGAAGCTAAGCCTGGAGAGAAACGCAGCCCGGGGAACAGAGGAACCCGGAAGCCTGAACCCTGGAGACGTCGGCAGCCATCTTATTCCAACACGTGGACTTGGGTGAGGGAAGAACTTTATGCTTTGTGGCCTGGTAACTGTAAGCTTCTACCCCAAATAAATACCCTTTATGAAGACCGACCAATATTTGATATATTTCAAAAGGCACACCTTTGGCTGACCAAAACA
>PVKH010022801.1:0-14010 GCA_004027955.1 Chaetophractus vellerosus
TAAAAAATTGTCATTAGAGATAGTGCCCTGAGTGTTCACTGCATTGGGAGAGGGTCTGGGAGAAAGTATTTGAATGAAATTTATCCCTCATACCAAAACTTGGTCATAAGGGAAAGATTTCGAGGTGGTTCTCAGAAAATGCTAGGATAAGGACACTTCCACATCTGTGTATCTCACCTGTCATCATTGCTTGGGGGAAATTCCGTGGATCAGAAGAAAGCAAAAACTCAATCTTCATATGCAGTTTAGATAGCTTTCGATCTTGGCTTGCTCTTGCTGTCCTTATAATCCGGGAAGGACAGAGAAAGGTATAGGACAGAGAAACAATGCTTTCCTTGCTTTTTCTGCATATAATAGGTGCAGCATGCTTTTTATATTCAGCTGAATTATTTCAGAGAACTTTTCCCCTTTGTGATAATGGGTAATGGAAAGAAATGGACGCTGTGAATAGCTAGTAGGGGCATTTCTTTGACAAGAATATGGAATCAAAGGAAAAGTAATTCAAGTTAACCAAAATGAGTGGCATCTGTTAATATATTGTCAGAGTAGTAAAATCTACTTCTTCATTTTTCCCAGAGCAAGGAAAAATAGTGTTTTAACTTTACATCACCTCCACAGGTGTCCAAACTAGAGCTACAAGAGTAAGTGCAATATGTCAATGATAGCATTGTCAGTCATTGTCTACGTGTGTATATGTGAGTTATCTTTCACTGTATAGAAAAACACTGCACAACGTAGTGATTTAAAACAGCCATTATAAAGTAAGTTCGTTGGGGGGCGGCTGTAGCCCAGTGGATAGGGCGTGGTACACCACATGGGAGGCTCCGGGTTCAGTTCCCAGGGACCTCTCCGAGCGGGGCAGATCCCCTTGAGGGGGCAAGCCGCCGTGGGTGGGGCAGAGCCGCCGTGGGCGGGGCAAAAAGCTGCCACGGGCAAGGCAAGTCACCCACGAGCAGAACGGAGCCGCCCACGAGCAGAGCAGAGTCGCCCACCAGCGGGGCAAGCTGCCCGTGAGTGGGCAAGGCCACTGCTCACCAGTGAGCTGACTCGGCGCATCCCCGCAACGGGGGGAGACAAAGCAGACACAGAAGAATGCAGAAAAATGAACACAGCAAGAACGAGCAGAAGGGGGGGGGGATATGTTAAAATAAATAAATTAATTAATTAATTAAGTAAGTAAGTAAGTTCGTGAGTCTATAGGTCAAGAATCTTGTGGATGATGCCTCTGCTGGGCTCAGTGGACTCATGCATCAGCTGCTGGTCAGTTATGCAGGTCTGCTTCTGGGGTTGCTCGCTTTATAGGCAATGCATGCAATGAGAGTAACTAGACCAAGCATCTCTCATCATCCAGCAACTAATGTGAGCTTATTCCAAGATAGCAAATAGAAGCATGCAAAGCCTCTTGGGGCCCCAGTTTGGAACTTGCACAGCCTCATTTCCATCATATTTTATTAGCCAAAGCAATTCAAAGTCCAGCCAAATTCAAGGGAGGGAAAAATATACTCCACATCTTGGGAGAAACTACAAAAACGCAGTCAACCACAGTATATGTAAATAAAAATGCACATGGTTTTTTTTTATAGTTTTACTTAATTATGCTTTTCCACTTCCCATAAAAGTTCAGGAATCTTAAGCTATACTTTGATAGGTCACATACCTTCACCTTCAAGAACCTCAAATTTATAGAAGTGTGTCTCAATAAAGCTTCCTGAGCTCAGGGCTTACATAAATTTGGGAGGATGCTAATGGACTATACGTAGGCATATCTTAACATGAACTTAGTGGGAAATTTAGTGAGGCAAACCAAAGAGTATCTTGAATTCACCATGGCTCTTTTAGGGTGAGCACACCAGCTTGACTCCTCAGGCAGAAAGCCTCAGAATAATTACCCTGAAATGTGTAGCTTCTGAAGTTCTCCAGATTCCAAAGCTTAGTTCTTAGTGCTGGAAAGACATATGGCCACATAATTTCTCTGACATTCCAATTTTTTTAAGTAACCATAGTTTGTACAAGGTATTGTGAATAAATACTTGGAAAACAAAATAGTGAACATTTTTCATGATTATTAGTGATAAGATGGGATCAAAGTTGTATATCTACAGTCTGGGATGCCCAATTTATCACTGATACTGTGGTTCTTAAGCTCCTGTCAAATCTGAATTGAGCTTATTTTTGAGTTGCTCAATTAAAAAAAAAAATAACCCCTTTGCTTTCCCAGCTGCAGTCTCTCATACTAATCCTTGTTTTGAAACTAATTAGACACATACGGCATATTTAAAATAAAATTACTGATCTGTTTGCCCTCTTTTCCCATCTGTAATATCTTGCAAATGTTCTCTTGCTTGAGGCAAGTTTGAGCTTTAAAAAATAAAGATCTCTTAAATGAATTCATCTTGTGCCTCATTCCTGGCAACTAGGGATCTCCTTCTCTGGTTCGTGATTTTCGATCAGAATGAATACTTGAATTTAAAAATATTATTGTAATTTCCACTGGAGCCTTCCAAGCTACCAGTTTCCCACATGGCTGTTTTGATCTCTCATTCAAGAATATATACTGTTTAAAATTGAAAGCTATCTTTTCCCTTAGTCCCACCAGAGATATTTTGTAGGAAAAAAAATGCGACCTTTCCCAGGGCTTCTTCTAAGCTGATTTTAATTGACTGCTTCAGCCCAGGGACAGACCAAAACAGTAGTGATTCCAGCATGGTCTCTGTGGCAGCCCACTAAAGCATTCAAAATACTTGGTGGGAGGGATCAAGGTGAGTTGGAGGCAAAGCTGATGGAAAATTGGAAGGCAGAGGCTTATATTTGTCATATCAGTCTACAGAGGCATGTTCACTAGGGTTAGTATTCCTGGTGCATACTTCTAAATGTCAAAATAAATTATCCCAGGGAAAACAAGTGAGTTATCAAGGTTGACTGTGCTTGACTTCCTGACTTTTCACAAAGTCTTTCTCTTCCAGAACTAAATTCATCATTAGTTCAGTTCTGGTACAGGGTAATGTGACCTGCACTTGGTTCTTAGCAGTGTGGCTGACAAGGTACCATTTCTGAGAGATGCAGCATATACAGGAGTAACCAAGACAAACTGCTGTTGAAATAGTTTAATTCTCCTGGAGACAAATATTCCCTTGTCAGTGGGCATTCTTGCATCTACTACCCAGGAGATTTAATTGAAAAGCTTAAAACTTTTAGAAGCAGTGGGGGAAATCTCCAGGAATTTAAGAATGATGAAAAAGTTTAATCTTTGTCAATGAAAAGTTGTTCTAATTTACTCTTCACACTGTGAGATATTAAGCTGTGCAGCATTTACAATAGCAAGCAATTAGAAGCCTTTTCCTCCCCTTAGCAATAGCCTTGAAGTGACCTAGTTAAAGATCATGTTTATAGTTCATTTTGAAGTGCTGTCTTACTTTAATTTTGTAAACTAACATTCAATTGCTCTGTTACTAGTAGAAATATATAGCCTTTAGCAAATTCATGACTTATTGATCAAAAGTTGAAAACTATGGCTCTATACTTATGATATCTGTCTAGTATGGGCACTCTGTTAATGGCATAGTAAAGGTCTTACAATAGACAAGAATTGTCTGGAGATGGGAAGGGGAAGCAAAACTGGTGCTGGTTGGAGACAAGGCAGTATATATCAAAACAGCATCATTTTTCCACTTTCCTTCTTTCAAGGTACTAGTTTCACAATACCTTCTGAAACTTCTATTATTTTTTTTTTTAATCTTGTAAATATCTTGCTCCCCTTCCCAAATTGACAAAATGGTATAATTGTAGAAGATGTTCATGGGAGATATTTCCTACCCCAGGTCTCTCTCATCTCTACCCCAACTCCGTCTCTTCACTCATTCATATATTGACTGATGTAATGACACAACAAAATGTGTTATCAAAATGTATTTTTAGGGTATAGGAATAAACCCAAAAGCAGAACCAAATAAAATACAAAGCTCAATTCCCAAAGGAGTCTTCAGTCCTAAGACGTTAGGTATTGAAATTTATGGGATGGAAGTTGAACCAGTTCAGTGAAGACACAGCAGGTCATGGTGGAGGTTGGGAGATGGTGGCTAGTGATATTCCCTAAGATAAAGAAGGTGGCTACAGCCTCACTTTCCATGGGATACTATTTCTTTATATTATATAGACACCATTAATGGCCACAAATCAGCCTGGTCAGAAGTGTTTGTCAACTAGACTTGTCCTCTCCTGAACATTGTGTCAATTTTCTTTTAGGGGGTCAAATGTAATTACATATTAATCTTACAAAAGAATGAGGTTTTAAGTCCTTCTTCTGCATGGGTTCATTTCTCTATGCTCAACATTGTTCACATCTCTGTGGTCATATTTACTACATGAAATTACGGCTTATCTGCCTGTTCTGCACTAAACTAGGAGTTAACCGTTTGAAAACAAGAACAATCACATTTATATTTGTTTATCCAGTGCTGAGCATACAGTAAGTGCCCATAATAAGAGTATTTTGTTTCTGTAGGCAAGGTGGTCCAGCTGGTAATACAGTAGGAGAGGCTTTCATAAGGCACCCTTTATTGATTTTATCCATTCCTATTTCATCAATAATTGTTAAACTCCTAATGTGTTTTAGGTACAATGTTAGATGTGAAACATATAACAGTGAATAATACCATCCTTGTCCCCAGGTGTGTACAGTCTAATGGAAAAACAGATTTGAACAAGTGCTTCCACAAAAAATATTATTAATTTGTGTTAAATGCTGAAATGAGAAATACAAAGAGCCATGAGACCGGGGGTATGGTGGATTCTGAGGGCAAGGACATGTTATTTGTAGAAGTGATGCTAGAGTCACACTTGAAGAATGTGCAGCAGTTGGCCAAGTGAGGAAAGAGGGAAATACCATTCCAAATAGTGGGAGCAGCATGAAGGAACAGCCTTAGTTAGACAACAGAGTAAGAGTCACTGGAACATCCTAGAAGGCAAGTTATGGAAGATGAAGTCAGTAAGGTAGGTTTGCTAGAACCAGATAATTCCTGGCCTCAATGGCCACTTTATCAATATGACTCAATTTCCCAAGAGCAATAGTTAGGGTTTTTAGAGTGTTAAATAAGATATGAATATGACCGTATTTGCACTTTAATCTCGACCTGGTTGCTGTGGATAATGGAGCAAAAATAAACATGAGGTGATATTTAAGAGTGTATTGTGGTAGTTCAGGTGAGATATGGTGGTGGCTTAGGCCAGGCTAGTAGGATTAAGATGGAAAGAATAAACAAAATCTATATATGTCGTGAAGCTAAATCAGCAAGTCTTGAACATCAATTATATGTAGAGAATAAAGGAGAAGATGAAGCTTAACTTTCTTCTATTATCCCTATATCATTTACACCTCCCTTCATGCTAACACAAAACAAACACTCAAAAAAGAAAGGCCAGATAAATTACAGAAATGTTTTCAAAATGAAATTTTTTGGTTACTGATATTTGTAATTACCCAAATAGCTATTTAAAAATCATCACTGGACACTTTGCTCAACTGATATCCTTAGCCCAAGGACAAATGATGGGAATTTTTACCTTTGCATAAGTAGAAGTAGCAAGATACTTTAAAAAATCACCTAAATGGGATCTTGCAGAATCCTTGGCTATTCTGTTCATTTAACCACTAATACTATTATTATTGCTATATTGCTGTACATAAGGTCTTTCTATGATTTGAGCATAATATTTTGAATTCAAAGTCAATGTGACTTTGCAGTTCCTAGTGTTTGTTTTTAACTTCTGAGGGCCCACCGTCACCATTGTAGAATGGAACATAATGTTTTAAAGCCAGCCTAAAGGAATACCCTTCACCTGAGTTTTATAAAAGTTAGGGGCCCGGCTAGATAGCTCAGAGGATAAAGAGCGCGCTGGGGTACCACATGGGAGGCCCGGGTTCGGTTCCCGGGGACCTCTCCGAGCGGGCAGATGGCCTTGAGAAAGGCAAGCCACCATGGGCGGGGCAGAGCCACCGTGGGCAAGGCAAGAAGCCGCCACCACGGGCAGGGCGGGGCCCCCACGGGCATGGCAAAGTCACCCGTGAAAAAGTGGAGCTGCCGCTTGCGAACCGCAGCGGAAGCCAGGCAGCCCGCAAAAAAAAACATGGAGGACTGCTGCCCGCAAAACATGGAGCAGAGCAGGCCTTGAAAACAGAATGGAGCCACCCTCGAACAGAGCGAGCCGCCGCCGGGGAGGGCCGACTCAGTGCGTCACCGCAAAGACAGGGGTAGACAAGAAGCAGACATAGAAAAACACAGAAGAATGGACACACAGCAAGAGCAAGCAGAAAGGGGGAGGGGGGATATGTAATAAATAAAAAATAAATCTTTAAAAAAAATAAAAATAAAAAAAAATAAAAGTTAGCCACTCCTTCCCATCCATAATACAAACATTTTCACTATTCTCTCCCATTTCAGCATCATCCCATCATCAAAATATTCTATATCCAAATAAATATGGGTCAGGTATAAACTTTGGCTGTTCCTCTTGGTGTGTCCCATCTAATATTCTTGCCATCTTATAAATTTTGGGATCTTATAATGTATAACCCTTACCAGTTGGTACTCTAAACATCTCCTTATGTACCCAAGAGTTTCTGATTCCTCTCGGTCTATATGTGACTTTGCCAGTGACCAGCATCCCTATATATAATACTAAAATAGCAGGGAAAGCGTCTGGTATACAAAGTATGAAGAGCCCAGGCTCTAAAGCTATGACTACCTTACATCAGGAAGTGCTAAGTGCTTAGTGGATGTAATCCAACACAGAGACACTATCCAGGATGACAAAAATGAGCAATTGCAAGCCAAACCAGCAGGGAGATTTAGGAAATACATAGTGAGATGGAAATGTAGAATGCTACAAAATTTTTTAAAAATGAATTTTAAGGAAAAATGAAGGGAAGAAGAGAAGAGAAACATTGACCAAAGCCTGATTATGGACACTCCTTCCTTAAACTAAGTTTCCAGCATATCTCACCTCTTTCTTGTTAAATCCCACCATTTTTTTTTTAACCAGGAGGTCCCGGGGATTGAACCCAGGTCCCTCCATATGGGAGACAGACACTAAACCATTTGAGCCTCATCCGTTCCCAAATCCCACCTTTTTAAGCCCATGTTTCTGTCATTTACCACCTGCTTGCCATGGAAAAGCAACCTAGGTGCTGAAGTTTTTGAGTAGTATTTCAGGAAAAAAACAAAAGCAAAAAGAACATTGTGCCTAATGCTACTTGGGTTGTGATTAGAGCAGAAGATTTCCCTTGTTGTAGACTCTGCTGGGGGTTGGATATATTCTTATGCTAATGACATTTACTTTTCTTTGATGGATTTTATAGGTCACACTGAGGTGCTATCCTATCTTTGAGGAGAATTAAGATATTTAATTTCTTTCAAAAACCTGAATGGAAAATTTCTGAGTTCAGACATAATGTAAATGTTAAACTTTTAATGGTAAAATTCTAATTAGATTGTTATTAAAATTTAAAATATAATGTTATAATGTTATTAGTTTAGATATGTCTAATGGCCTCCTAATTACTTCTGAAATGGATTTTATGCAATTAGTATCCACCTATGTCCACTCTACTATCCCTGCCCAGAAGCCACCTGGGGTGCAACCTTAATTTAAAAAGAGGATTTCTGCAATTGCTTCCTTATAAGAACTTCACAATTAACTTTGAAGGTCTGATAATATGTGAAGAAGTGAATTACAGGGAAATCCCACTTTTCAGCATAGTGTCAACTAAATGTTATTAATGAAAAGCATGAAAATTGAGCATTAGATCTAATTTGTAGCTTAATTAAGTGTATTAAAATGCTCTCAATGAGAAGAAATTCAATATCCACCATTAGCACATGCAGGACCTTCCCATAAGTTACCAAGTTCAGAGTCACTCTCATATTGTCAGAACAGAATTCCCTAGGCTAAAACATATAAATAAAATGAAATATTTTTTCTTTTTTCTCATTTTATTGCTGCATCATGCAAAATATTATTTGACAGATTTCTACCAAATTTAGAGAATATATTCGAGATGGTCTGCCTTAAAATATAAGCTATGTCATAACACAGAATTCACTTTGGGAGATTCTGGGTTTGAGGGGGTTGGAAAAATACCTTATAGACTTATAAAGAACTACTTGTTATTTCCTGTTGCTTACAAAAAGGTGAGCAGCAGCAGGGAAGTATTCATTTGGGTAATAGTAAACATTCTCTCAAACATCTTATCTAGGTGGTCTTTTAATTGAGGTACTCTTAATTGGCTGTCAATTATGTATCTCATAGACATTTCCTTCCCTATATCGGTCACAGCCATTATACCAAATTTTCTAGGGGAAGAAATGGTTCTTGGGAGATAGTTCATATTAATTATAAATAACACTTGGCTACTTGGCCTTTTCAAAGATTTGCTTGTTCAAATCATATTTATTGAGTATCTTCTGTATACCAGGAACTCTGCTGGGTGCCAGATCCAAAATATATTGGAGGACTCAGATTTTTGAATAATGTGGCAAGTGGCAGAGTAAAGTTCTCTTCCTTACACATGTGCCTTCACTGCAAGCTCCTAAAAAGTGGCTCTGACTGGCTCTGCAAAGCTATACATCATTGTAGATGGTTGAATAAAAATCATTTAGCTTTTGAGAAAGGCAATACCTTCAAGATCTTCCCAGAGTACAGTTAGTAGCTCCCATGGCTCATTGTGCCAACACTGTTGCTCTTGATTGAGATTGTAAAAACAATGCTCTACTGGCCATGGATTATTTAGGCTAGCAGTGTACTACATTTTCAGACTAGAAGCAGGGGCTGTTAAAATGCCATTTTTCAGGAACAAAA
The DNA here is from genome assembly GCA_004027955.1 of Chaetophractus vellerosus. NCBI lineage: Eukaryota > Metazoa > Chordata > Mammalia > Cingulata > Chlamyphoridae > Chaetophractus > Chaetophractus vellerosus. The sequence continues at coordinate 8,854 of PVKH010022801.1, forward strand.
GATTTTCTTGAGTGTTGAGAAAGTGTCATGATATGACTGACATTGATATCTAATTGGGAAAAAAATTAAAAGTTTTGACAAAAGTGACAGTTGAAAGAAATTGGTGTTTAATGAGTCCCTACTATGTGCTAATTACTGCCCTGCAAACAGCCTGTGAATTCCTTCTTTTAAATCTGACATTAACCCAAAGATGTTGGTATGCTGAAAGCAAGTTTCATTGCAGTGTCATAGCCTGCCTCACCCAAGTGCCCATCTTTGTCATTATCAGAACAAAGAAACCTTTGCTTCTTGTCTGAGATTGCCTCTAATGCTTCTGGTAATGACCAGGGATTTTTTCCACAGAGGTTTCTGCAACTCTGTGACAAGGAAATGAGTCCTTTCATTCTTGAGGAAAATGCACTGTATAAATTGCTTCTTACATTCCTGGCTTTTAGGAGGCGGCAGAGCCTTAGAATTCGTGTAAAGGCAAAGTCCCATCCCATGGCACACTGCAGCTAGGGTGACCAGCAGGGAGATGAAGAGCATGTACTTGCAGGTCTGACTACCTGAGCTTAAATCTTGCTTCTACCACTTACTAACTCTGTGACCTGGGCAAGCTACTTAGCCTTTCTTGGTATTACTTATCACTGCCATAAAATGGAAATGGTGATAGCACTTAACTCATAAGGTAGTGATAGGAATTAAAAGCTAAAATGCACGTAAAGCATTTATCTCAATGTCTGGAACATAAGGGCCCAGTAAATGAGAACTACTTTTATGACTCTATGCTATAGAATGTTCGCTGGTATTAAAGGATATGATATTCCTATCTTTGCTCATACAAGTAAGGAAAGTAAGGAAAGAAGCTTGCGCAGTAAAAACCGTCTTTCAATTTTTTCAATTCTGATCTGAAACACACTAAGGGCTCTGTTTCAGAGGTTATCCCTATGTCACACACTATACATTCGTGCCTAATACTCAGGGAACTTAGACTGGGGTATGCCAGGATTTCATCCATAGGCCCCAAGGTGCAGGGTGAGGGTGGGGAACCAGATGGAATACTGATCACAATGGTCCTGGTAAAGATAGAACCTGAATTTAAAATCTTTATTCTATCAGGATAACTAGGTGAAGAAGGCCAGGATCAAAAGGGCAAGTAGAGCTGTGTGGGAGAGAGTGAGGACTGCGGTGTGAACTGTGGTCCATGCTGGATGGCAGAGCCCCAGGATGTATTTATCAACTGCAGGAATGTGCCACACTAATGAAGGATGTTTATTTGGGAGGGTGTGTGAGGTGTGGGGAGTGGGGCATATGGGAATTCCTGTATTTTGTATGTAAAATTTATGTAATCTAATTATCTTTTTAAAAAAAGAAATTTAAACAATAAAATAAAATAAATTTGTGGGGGGAAAAAAGGGGCATAGCAGCCCCAGCCAAGGTCAAAACATGCATCCTGGATCCAGCATGTTGCCTAAAGCATAGCTAAACTCTAGGCATCATCACTGATTACATGTATTTAGCCCTTAGTTATACTAAATATATATATCTATACTCCACCCCCCTAAACAACACACAAACGCTATGCAAAAGGCATTGTTAACCACATTTTACACAGCCAGGAAAACTGATATACAAATTAATCTCTTATCCGAAACTAGTAAATGACAGAGGACTTGCATTGAAAAGCCTGTTGTCTTTAATTGCTTTGCGGGGCACCTAAGCAGGCAATGCACAGACAGATGCCTATTATTTTGGAATGAGTCATAATTTTAGTTGGGGATGTTGCAACCAAAGGGTTCCTTCCACTACTGTTGAAGTCTTGTTCTTGCTAACAGTGGGGAAACATAGGGATGGGGCATATTGAAGGCTAGATCTGTGGATGAGCTATTTATGTCACGTGTCTGGAAATGGGAAACTAAATTCAAGCTACAGTGAGATGCTATTTTTCAGATACATTTGTCTCAGAAACTAGGTAAGGGCCCTTAGTATACTTGGCTCAGAGCAGCTGGTAAAGGTTCAAGGGGTAAAACTAAGAGAGATGTTAGATAGTCTTGACATCTGCCTGTGCTTGAGTGCATACAGGGTTCTATTCCTTGGTTATTCCAGGAAAAGATCCCCCAGAATATAAAAGATTGAGATTGAGTGGGGAATGGAAGACTTTTATCCTAATTCATAGTTAAGTCCTCAAACTTAGGGTACCCAGAAGAAAAACAGTTTCCTCATAAAAGTATTCTACTTATATTTCTGTTTAGAGGTGCTTCTTTTTTTTCCTTTAATAGAAATAAATAGTGATGATTAGAAGACATATTAGTAAAGCACATAAAATTTTAAAAGTATATTATTTGTATCCTATATGAGTTATATTTTGCCGCAAAAGTCCTGCATAACAAACTACTCTCAACTAAGTGACTTAAAACTACAATCAGTTATTATGTTCCATGAGCCCATAGAGCAACTAGGCAATCCCGATGATCTGGCCTGGGCTCAGATGATCTTGGCTTATCTCGTTTCTAAGCTTTCTGATGTATCAGCAGTCACCTGGTGGGCTGGGTGCTTCTGCTCTGTGTTAAAATAAAATATTAGACAAAATATTATTTGTGGGAGCTTATTTGAGCAGTTTATGATTCATGAATTAGGCAGCATCCAAACTGCATGTGGAAAGGAGCTTCAGCAAGGGAGTAGAAAGGGGAAGCTGATATTGGCCAATGCAGAAGAAAGTGAGGAAATGTTCTGATTGGCTGACATTAAGTTTCCATTTTACATAGGGAGGTTTTACAAAGTGGGGGCCAGATATACATTGATAAATATGGAATGCTTGTCAATTCTGCTAAGTTATTTCTACTGGACCAAAACTGGTTTACTATCAGGTGTTGCTTATCTACAGCTCTGTAGGGTACAACCCATTGCTTCATTTTCTTGGAAAGTCCTTGCAGGTCAATTGCTTTTTTGTCTTTAGAAAAATCCTTTCTTTGAAAGGGGTCTGTTTTACTTTCCTATCCTACTTAAAAGAAACGCTATGAAATGAATTAATTTTAAACAATGGGAATTTATTAGCTTACATTTTTGAGGCTGAGAAAATGTCCAAATCAAGGCATCATCAAGGTGATGCTTTCTTCCCAATGACCAGCTGCTGCAGATCCTTGGCTCCTCTGTCACATTGCAAAGCACATGGCAGCTTCTACTGGTCTCTCCCCTCTCTTCCAGATTTTGTTCATTTCAGCTTCTTGCTCTGTTTCTTTCTCTCCCTATATCTGTATTCATTCCATTTATAAAGGACTCCAGTAAGAGGATTAAAGCCCATCTTGAATTAGGTGTGTCACACCTTAACTGAAGTAGCCTTACCAAAAGGTCCTACTTACAATGGGTCCACACCAACAGAAATGGATTAAATTTAAGAATATGTCTTTCTGGGGGTATATACAGCTTCAAACCACCACAAAGTCCCTCCCACCAATGCCCAATGCAGGCTGCCATTTTATTTTCCTTAATATCTGGGATGGCCTCGACTTGAATCATTTGACTCTCCTGCAGATGTTCTCTTGTTGTGTAGAACATTAGCTCAGATTTATTCTGTGCAGAGGCACAAAAGAGAGTAAGCAGAATCATGCAAGGCCAGGTTAGGCCGATGCTTGTAACTGTCACTTCATTCTGTTTGCCACATCAAGTCACAAGGCCAGCCCAGATCCAGGGATTGGGGAAAATAGTGTCTGTCTCTTAATAGAAGGTGCTTCAAAGTCATATTGCAAGGGCCATGGATACAGGGAGAAGAAGAATTGGGGCCATTTTTATAACCAAGCTAGCATACTTACTACCTAAATTTTACCTGTTCTTTTCCCTTTAGTAAAATTATAGCTTGAGGTAGATGACATGAAAACTGATTACAACAACCCCAGTAAAATCTCATATGTATGTGGTCAACTTGGGACTAGAACTCAAGTGTATGCTCTCCCCTTATCGAGGTTTTGCCGCCTTGTTCGTGATACTGTTTGGGATATAGTTTTTTTTCTTTAAGAAATCACCACCAAACTCAAATTGTGACATATATAAAATCAGAGTTTTCGAATTTGACATAAAGTATGCCTGAAATAGCTTTAAGTCTCTTTCCCTTCTATTAGTCAGGAGAAATGAGATTGGGACCTCATGAAGCTGAATTTACACACATAGGAATGTCCAGAAGTGTATTCTTTGCTTCAAATGAGAAAAGATAATGGAGGTTTTTGGGAAGGAAAATTGCATTTTAAAGTTAGTTATATTGACTGCCTATCTTGTAAAGACTACATCTCAGGATTCATGGCTTTGAGTGGAGAGCAATGAAACAGACTTCTCCTGCTGTTTCTAGTCTATGAGTTTGATCCACTTTGTTGCATTTGAACCAGCATAATCTTGTCATTCTGGAAACCATGCAACATTTTTCCAGAGATTTTTTTTTCAGCTCAGAAACATGTGCACACATATGCACTCAGATGTTTTCTTTTATTCTTAAAATAATATTTATTTTCAGTTAAGATAATATATGCTTGTGGTATGACATAAAATGATGCTCAGTGAAAAATAAGTTTCCCTCCCATTGTTACTCTCCATCCAGCTCTTTGTCCAGATGCTGACAGGATGTATACTTTCAGAGTTGGTCTATGCATATATAAGCAGATATGAGTATTTTTACATAGCTGTTTGCATCTCTTATTTTAATATAAATGCAAACACACTGAACCTGATATTGTTTTTCTTATATTGTTCACCTATAATTAATCTCAGAGATTTCCTCATATCAGTACAAGGATATCTGTCTCTACAAATGTACACTTTTTCTGAGTGTCCTGCTGCCTGGTAAAATACCTCCCAGATGTCCTTTGCTTTGCCTTTCTTTGCCTATTGGCCATTTGCTGTCTATGGGCACTTCCATTTCCATTTTGGGGGCTTTAACTGTCCCAGATGTAGCTTGATATCTTGATTACTTTCATGAGGTAACTGTATGTCAGTCCTTCTTTCCATGCCCTACTTCCTGGGATAGCTGGAGTACTTTCCTTGGTACAGTGATGTTCTGACTCAGCTTTTTCAGTGAGGTCTGAGATTGACCAGCACTGGCTCCAACAAGGCAGGAATCAATGGTCACTTGACTTAGTTAATCTTGCTTCCTGATTTCTGTCCCCCAATTTTTTTTGTTCCTAAATATTTTGT
>PVKH010022802.1:0-14004 GCA_004027955.1 Chaetophractus vellerosus
GCCCTTATCCACTGGGCTATCCAGCTGGCCCTTTAGTAATATTAAAGAGCATTTACCTTGTGATAGGCTTTAAGCTAAATACTAATCATTGAAGCTTTACGACAACCAGTAAATAAACTATCACCATTTTATGGACGAAGAAACTGAAACTTAGACCTATATGAGCAGACTTTTGCACTAAGGCATCTCTCTACTTGGAATTTTCTTCTCCCATATGGTCCCTTGGCTATCTTTTCTACAGGTTCAAACATCACCTCCTCCAAGAAGCCTTCCTTGGCCATTCATTCTTAAAGAGTTGCTGCTCTAAGTCACTTTATAGCACATCATTTTATTTTCTTCATATCCCCATCGCTCTCTGAGATCATATATTTTATTTCTGTGTCTTCCTTTAGGTGAGGACATGCTATCCACAGCATTTAGAAAGATGTCTGGCACATAGTAGTCCTTCAACTAATATTGTTGGGTGAATGAATGAATGATTTAATGAGTATACCGAAGTGGTGAAATTGACATTTAAACCTAGATGTGTCTTTCTTCAAAGTCCAGAATTTACTTCCTTTTATAGTACTTCACACAAACCATCTTGCTTTAGAGTTTGCTATTTATCTCTGTTTCATGGTTCTGAGGGTGAAGCCAACCATGCTGGAGACATCTTTGTATCTCTCCTAGCTCCTTTGGGACACTGCCTTGCTCCTCATATACTCCATCCATATTTTCTGAGATGAATTGAATAGTATCCATAACACGCCAGAGAAGAAGAAAGTACTCTGGGGCCCTGTATGACTTTCCTCTCCTTTCCACTGAGGTTAGCACCATGGAATGAGAAAAGATCCTTCTCAGAGCCCCAAAGGGCAGGTTGACAGGCCCCAGCAGTCATTCATGGCCATAAAAAGGAGGCACCACCTGGTGCTGAGCCGGCAGGCTCTACCGTGAAGGGTGGCCACAGCTTCCAGTCTGTGTGACCCATATTCAGTGGGTGGAGGTTTCAACCCAGCCTCTTTTGGGGGATGATGGGCCATCTGCTCAAGGTGCTCAGAGAGAGACGATGGCCCTGCCAGCAAAGGAACCTGCTTGTCCCCCATTACTGCTGGCTAGGTTTCTTTTCTATTAGTGAGAATGACTGGGCATTTCAGAGGAAAGGGGGCTTTCCTCTCACAGGGAGAATGGCTATAACTTGGCAGAAAGGCTCCTGACAAGCAGCAGCTTCCTGCCCTGTGTCTGACTCTTGGCTTTCACATCTTCTTTGGCTAAAAAACAATGGAACCTTACAATGTTCCGCAAGCTCAGACCCCCTTATCTGTGCCTGTGGAGAGAGAACAGTGAAGCGTTTCTTTGGGACATTAAAAAAAAATAAAAAAATAAAAAATAAAAAAGCACTCCGTTGTCAACAGAAAGCCCAAAGGAATAAAGAGATCAAAACCTGCTCCTGTGCACGGAGCCACATCGGTTACCCTGAAGGCAAGACCCTCTCTGGAGCCACAGGGACATTTGCACAACAGCGCAGTGAGGCAAGCCCTCCACCTCCTCTGGAGGGACAGATGTGGCAATGAGAGCTTCGCCTCCTTCCCCATGCTTTCTTTTTTGGGGCAGGAATTTGGAAAAGGCAGTCCACTCACCTGGATTGACAGAGAAGGCAGCTGCCTAAGGGTATGATCTGACAGCAGCTAGACATGACTTCCTCTCTCAAAATAAATCCCCACTGCCTGAATTTTTTCCATTACTGTAATTCCCTTGGTCTTACAGAGTTGGTCTTTAAGAGAATCCTACAAAAATTGCAAAACCCCCTCAAATCATTGTAATAATCTTCTAGACTGGGGTTAGTAAACTTTTTCTGTAAAGGGCCAGATAATAAATACTTCAGGTTTTGTAGACCATATGGTCTCTGTACAACACTCACCTCTCCACTGTAGAAACAAGCAGCAGCCATAGGCAATATGTAAATGAATTAGCATGTTTATTTTCCAATAAACTCTATTAACAAAAACTGCAGCAGGCTGGATTTGGCCTGCGACTACAATTTGCCCACCTCTACACTAGAGTGTAAGTCCCTAGAGACTTTCATATATGTGGCACACAGTGAAGAATTGTTGAAAGTTTTTTGTTGACGCATTTATAAGCTAACAACAGCTCCCAGGAAGCTTGTTTGATGGCTGACCTTTCCAGAAGGAGACTCAAGATTGGTAGATATAATGGGTGCATATTCAGGGGCTGAGAGTTGGGGAGGTAAGGCTCTAAAATCAAATTTGCCAACTTAATTTCAGTCAAATAGATCCCATTGGTTATAATACTTCTTAAACTCTAATTACTGGCTGAAATCACTGTCTCTCCCATATGAGGTCCAGCAGAACATAAAGGTGGGAAGCGATGGAGACCAGTGACAAGCAAGGAACCCAACAAGCCAGAGAATGGCTACTCCTTCCAGCTTTGGCACATTTCTTCTTACCCTGAACTTGGAAAAGCCATTCGCTTTTGTCATTTCATTGAGTGATCTATTTTCCCACTGTTCTGATGCAGAAAAACTGCTAGTGTCCTTTGGTTAGTTGATTTTTAAAAGACCAGGTCTACAATATCATGCCCCACTTACCTTTTTTTCTCTCTAGTTGTAGCGGCATCACTGTGGTAATCATGTAACCCAAGATGGGCCTGTTGATCTCTTTCAAGATGGTGGATGAGATGATGGTGAATTTGCTTTTAGATAATAATCACGTCACATTAAGTGTTTCTGGACTACCATTTGGGTTTAGCAGAATTTGGAGGACAAAGGCCTGAGATACATGTACTCATCACAATTCCAGACAGTCTGAACTTGTGTCAGTGAGAATAGGGTAGGTTACGCTGCAATCACAAACAACATCACATTTCAGTTTCCTAATCCAACCAAAGTTTATTTCTTGTCCATGCCGCATGTGCAGCGTGGGTTGGCAGGCGGGTTCTGTAGTCATTCGGGGACCCAGATAAAGGAGGCTCTAATATGATTCATGCCTTCTTGGTCATCTTATCAGAGGAAAGGGAGCATGACAGGTCATGTACTGGCTTCTGCCCAGAAGTATCATTTCTGCTCACATTCCACAGACCAAAACAAGTCAGTTGCCACACGTAACCTCACAGAAAGTAGATAAGTACAGCCCTACCATGAGCCAGCAATGATAAAATATTTGTGAGCACGTCTAATGATTATGAGGGTAAAGAAGTGGAGCTTCAGGGGAGTGCATTTGCATGAGAAGTCAAGGAGCCTCTTGGGAAATGGGAAAGATACATAACTAGAATCTGAGCACTGATATTGAGGAAAAGAACCCCAAGACCCTAGGAACAGGAGTTAATCTGAGTATTTCAGATGGTGTCGCAGATAGAAAAACACCTATCCAAAAAAATTATTGAAAGTGCAAGCTGCAATGGGAGCTGATATTGAGGACAGTCAGGTACTTCGCAGTGGGAGAAACAGACTGCCTTCCTGCTGGAGGAAGAAACTTTTTAAAAAGTTTCAGTCAAATAGCACGTGGTGATCGGTAGATTCTATAAGAAACCAAGGAAACAGGGGAGTGCTTCTTGTGGCTCAAGCACAGTGGTAGTGCTTGGAGTGGATGAGACTACTGATGTGGGAAACAGTGACTGATGCTGATGGAGAAGACAGTGGAGAGATGAGGAAGACGCTGGTGTGCCTTCTCTGTCCTGGCCTGCACGTTACACCCTCCCATGTACCATGGTACCAGTGCCCAAGACAAAGGAGCAACAGGCCTCACAGAGCAAGGCCACCTCATACAGCCATGCAGGTTGAGCGCCGTGCAGCGTTAGGGGGTGCCGATCACACTGTGACATACGCGGATGGAGTCCCCTGGAGCTGGGCAGGAATTTTAGGTGGTAGCCCTGCCTTCAAGCCCTACTTAGCGGTAAGTTCTTGAACTGTTGCTCTTCATTTCACAGAGTTCTTGACCTCAGAGTGGTTTCTTATTTCTGGTGTCACCCTCACCCCTTGAATATGACATCAGACTCGGGTTTTCTCTCCGTGCTCACTAGTGCATGGTTTACACATGGCCTGGAAGCAGGTCACAAAGGGTGAATTTCTGACCATGTGAGGCAGGTAGCCCTGGTGAGGAGAGGCGGAGGAAGATGGCTATCTGCAAGCACACTGACATACTCCACATAACACCACAAACCAGAGGGAGGGACTAGGATGAGACTGCAATTCTCATGAGCAGGTGAACCAGAGAATTAAATTTTTGTTCCAGTTATTATGGGCTTACTGGGCCACTAATGCTGGCTAGCCTAAAAAACACTTATATCAGGGGTACACCCAGTGTCTAGCCTAATTCTTGGTATAAAGTAGATCTTCATTAAATTTTTGATAAAAACATTCACGAATATGTATGTTTAAAGAATAGACAACTTTTCTCCCTAGCCTTGAGTGTTGCGAATATGACAAAAATAAATTTTAAAAAAATTAAAAAACTATAGAAATGTGAAAAAGTCAATCAACCAGAGTGAAGGAATGGGGGGCTTTTGTTCTATAAAAACCCAAGTGACCATTTAGAGTTGGATGATGTTTTAGGAAGTGTTTATTTTAGATATACTCTCCCTTACGAATTGGCCATTATAATTTTAGTCTTAAACTGTTCAGGAGTAGAGTGAGTTTACAGGTCCTTAAATGCTTGTAAAAATATTGGGCAGGGTTAGTATCTGACATGCTACCAGTGCTACATATTGAAGGTGTTACCACCTTGAAAACCAACATTAAACTTAAACAGTGTTGCCATAGCAGTGCCGCCGTGGTTAATTTCATGCAGCATTTTGGCTAGGTTGTGTTGTTCAGTTTGTTTAGTCAAGAAAACACTGGCCTGCTTATTACTGTGAGGGTGTTTTATAGATGGGATTTGTACCTGTAATCAGGTGATTGCATCTACTATCAACAAAGGAGACTGGCCTCAGCAGTGTGGGGAATCTCCCCATCCAATCAGTGGGAAGGCTTCAAAGCCAAAACTGCGGATTCCAGAAATCAGAAAAGAAGAATTTCTGCCTCAATTTCAGCCTTGGCCCTTCCTGGAAATTCTAGCAGCCAGTTCCCCTGGGGAATTCAGACTAAGGACCTCAGCATCACCTTTCTCAGCGTTTTCAGCTTACAACCTGCCCTATGGAGCACAGGCTTGCCGGCCCCCGTGTCCACGTGAGCCATTCCCTTATAAATCCTTTGTGTATGTGTGTGTGTGCGTGTGTGTCTCCTGTTGGTCCCATTTCTTTGGAGAAGCCTGACTAATACAAATATTAAACAAAATAGAGGGGGAAATGCTTAAGTTCTTGGTTCTTTTGAGTACAAGTAATTCATCCACTTGCATCTCCTAGCATAAATAAATATACATTAATGTAAATTATAATTAATGTGCGTAAGTGCAGGATAATAATTTTTACAAAATCACGTTGCTTGAGAAAACAAGTTATGTGGATGAAACCGAGTCAACTTCAGACAAACATATGTCTCAAAATACATATGTGACCTCCTCCCCACCCCTCTTTCCCATTTTCACCATTGAAATATAGCAATGGTGAAAATCTCATTCACCATCAACAAGATCCTTGGTCCCAAAATATCTGCTCAAAAGTAAATATAAAATATAAAACCATCTCTTGAAACAAAGAAAAGAGCCTGGAAGAAGGGAAGGGCAGATCTAGCTTAATTTTCAGGACACCATCATCCAAGGGATTATTCTGCTGTGGTAGGTTGAATTGTGTACCCCAGAAAAATGCATATTCTTAATCCATTCCTGTGGGTGAGAACCCATTGTAAATAGGACCTCTTGAAGGTGTTATTTTTAGTTAAGGTGTAGCCAAGTGAATATGATGGCTCTTAATTCTACTACTGGAAGCCTTAGAGAAAAAAGCCATGGGGAGGAGCAAGAACCTGGGAGTCAGCAGAAACTGGAAAAGCAAGGAGAGGACATTGCCATTTTATGGGAAAGCCAAGGAACTCAAGGATTTCTGGCCAGCCAAAACACTTTCTACCCCAGGAGGAAGCTGCCTTCAAAACAATGAGACAATAAATTTCCATTGTTTAAGCCAACCTATAGTGTGGTATTTGTTATAGCAGCCAGGAGATATATACACCTACCAAGATGTATGTTGGCCATCACAAAAACTCATGTTTAACAAAGCTGTTCCCCATTAGGTTCTGCCTATTGAGGACACTAGAGGAGATCAAACAACTGGGGTGAGGGTGGGGAGCTACTGCTCCTATCAACATTTCCTTAGCAAAGACCCTTCACCTTGGCATTGACAGTGTCCACCTACTTTCAGCAGTGCAAGAACCAGCCTCATTGTACCCTCTTAGAGGTATCAGCACAGCCAGGTGATACTCCTTCCCCAGAGGTCTGAGGCTCAGCTCTGCTGGGACCCTCCACTGAGCTTCTAAATTTTGATAATCCCAACCTCCTTTCCCCTTGATTCCCCACCCCTAAGGGTAGTTGCTATTTCCAGCAGTTATGATATTTATGCTATCTCGACGGTCCCTTTCTGTTCCTTCAGCCCTCACACACCTGTGTAACCAATTCTCCATATTAAATTCCCTCTGTTGAAATATCAAATTTGATTTTTGTTTTCCTGACTGGACCCTGACTGATATTCAGCCTTAAAAAGAAAGCTCAGGGTGATCTGACATTTCAATTACTAACAGTTTTTCAGAAAGACTCATGTGGACTCTCAATCACAAAAACAAAAGGCTATTTTAAGGAAATTCAATCTCTGGAATGACTACTTTTCAAATGCCACCACCATGCAAATAGAAATGAAAGAAATTCCTGTGAGCGCCCGTTGGAAACAAATTCATTTTATTCAAAGCTTTCCCTCTTTGCATTTGGAGGTTAAATAAACGATAGAATTTATTATTCCACCAAACAAACCATTTCATTTATTTTTGGTAAATTGCACTAAATGTAGTTTAATTACTGTGTCCAGAATAGCAGTTCACATCTGGGGCCCCAAAAGCTATTAGTGCTGTGGACATTTGGAAAAAGAAATGGCGCCCTCTTGTGGCCAATGCAAATGCTGCAGTACCCTTAAAGTTGAGCATTGCTTGTATGACTAGCACACCTAGATCACGGGATCTTGGAACAGACAGATGCCGTAGGGACTCGACCCTGCACTGCCACAAAACAGAGTCTGTGGTTCAGAGAAATAATCTCCATACGTTTTGGTACTGCACAACTACAACATAAAAACACTTATAAACTGTGTAACCAAGGTCATTATTCAATGTCAAATTTTATTAGCAGGCAGTAGAGGGAGTGAGTATAGATCTGAGTCTGTCTAGCCAATCAGTTGAAAGAGAGGCCTAGATTCCTTTCCTGGCAGGAGTCCTAACACAAACCACAGTAATTTGCCCCTGAATTGGTTACTCAGGTGGGTAAGGCCCCAAGGAATCACGGTGAGGAAAACTCAACAAATTCAGCAAAAAAAAAAATGACACACAGGTAAAATGGGTTTCAGTCTGCACTTTAATAGCCTTGGTATGCAGAGAAAGGAGAATCTGGTGAAGGGGAGTGTTAGAGACCTGGGCATGGAAGAGGGAAACACGCTTAGATTTGCCTTCAAATGTCATCTCGGCTCATTCCTAGCTGTGTGACTTAGGGCAAATTATTTAATGATTCTGTTTCTCAGATATAATAACATGTATTTTAAGACAATGTATATGTATTTTAAGACAATGTATAGGGTAGTGACTGAGAGGGCAGGGTCCAGAGCCAGGCTGCCTGGCTTCAAATCCTAACCCTGCCATTTACTTTGTGACCTTAGGAAAGTTACTTATCCGATCTTAATCCATAAAATGGGATAAAATAATAGCAACTTTTCAGAGTTGTATTGAGGATTAATTTACCTATAATGGGCCTCATAGAAGAGTCTGCCATCATTATTAGTATTTAAAGTAGCTTACAATGTCTTCTACATGGTAAACACACAATAAATGTTAGTTTTATTATTAGCAATTTACTTATTACCTATTTTTCCTTTTCTCCTAGCCTTTTTAGGTTGAATCATATGAAATTGTCATTTTCATAGGCCAAATATCCTTGAATTCAGCAATTTCTTGGTTTAACTTCATTTAGACTAATGTTTGTTACTAGGTTGCATTAGTAGTTATTGGCAAGCACCTAAGACTGAGGAAGAAAGTGGAGCTTTCTTCCTGGTTTCATGCCACCGAACCCAGAACCCTCACTTGACCAAGTGTATCCCCTGCCTTGCCTGTGATGCAAAAACTTGAACAGTTTTTAGTGAGACAATCTCTCAGCTCTCCTGTGCTAATCCCTGGGAAGAAGGAGTGGGGTTGAGGGAGGAGGTGGGTGGATTGGGGGATATGTATCAAGTAGGGCCTCATCAGGAAAACAGAACCCATTCCAGGAGTTCAATCGAGGGAATTTAATATCAAGAACTAGTTTCCAAGGTGTTAGAACAGCTGAAAAGCTAAAGAGGAGACAGGGAGGCAGCCCAGGGATTAGTGAGAGCAAGCAGTTGTTACAGGTCTATTGCTAGAGGGATACAGGGAGGGGGGCTGCTGCCGGAACCCAGAGCCAGAACCACCCAGCAGGACAACCAGGTGGGACTGTCCAGCCACTCCTAGAGATGACCTCCACCCAAAGCAGAGAGGAAGGGGGCAGTGGGGATCTCCCCTCCTTCTGCTCTTCAATCTCCTGCTCTACCTCCCATTGGCTGAACATAATCTAACCCCAATTGGCAAGGAAGCCTGGGTAATGTAGTTTGAGAGACTGGCCCCTTGTAATACAGAGTAGAGCAGGAAGACAAAGGGGAATGGATTTGAAAGCAAAGAGGTCATTGCCTGGCACAGAGAAGTAGAAGCTAGGAGGAGAAACAAGGAAAGAGAATGGGAAACGGCAGACCGCAACATAAAATCCAAACAAAATCTGTGAGAACCACAATAATCTGTCTTTAGTGCCTTCATAAAATGGAGATGGGTAAAGGCAACTCTAGTAAGTATTCTCTGAGAATCTTCAGGTTGACCTAAGATCCTTCTGGAAGAAAGGTAAAGGGACCTGGCGTGCTTAATTCATGGCCTGAGTCCTTTACTCCTGGCCCCTGAAGCCAGCAGCCAAGGATCCACATTTCAGAAAGACTCCTCATTGTTTTTTGTATGTGGTTTTTGTTTCATTTTGTTTTGTTTTGTTTTTAGGGGGTACCAGAGATTGAACCTGGGACCTTGTACATATGAGGCAGGTGTTCAACCCCTGAGCTACATCCGCTCCACATCATTTTAAAAGTGATCTCATCCAAGACTAAGGAATCATGATGACTAATTGCAATGTGATATTCTTGATTGAATTCTAGAATAGAGAAAGGACATTAGTGGAAAACATCATCATTAGTTAATAGGATTGTACTAATGTTAATTTTTTAGTCTTGACAAATGCATCATGGATATGTAAGATGCTAACCTTAGCAGAAAGCTGAGTAAATGGTATATGGGAATTCTCTGTACTATTTTCTCTTCTGTAAATTTAAATTTATCTCAAAATAAAATGTGGTGTGTCTGTGCATGTGTGTTTAAAATTACCTCCTGCAGAAAGCTTTCTTCCATTGGCTTCAGTTGGCAGCTCCAGCAGGGTGCCATGATACTGCCAACTTACCAAGGCATTGCCAAGGAAAAGATGGCCCCATTGCCAAACCCCTATAAGAGTTAGTGAATACATCCTTATGAGTGTCGGAAAAACCATGTCTGGGAAAGATTTTTATGGACATTTCATTAGTAGAAAATGTGGATTCATCAATACCGGCCTACTTATAAAGAAAATCACTAAGCCCCGTGCCATTAGTATGACCATGTGTTTACTCTCATCCAGGGGTTTTCTGTCATGATCCCATTGCTTAAGACTCTGAGCTAGGTGATATTCAAGTTCAATAGGCAAACTTCATGCTCAAGAGAAGTCTTGAGACTAGCCATAGTAACTGAACACAGAAAATCAGGGCTTATCTATAAATGAACTGACTTTACAGAGACACTCATCATTAAACTTTGCTTTAAATAATCTTTAGAAGAAGCAGAGAATAAATACATATGCACATACATGTGTAATCAGTTTAGGAAGGAGTCCAACTCATTGGCATACAAATGAGAAACGATTTTGGTTTTTTTTTTCCAGTTAACTGCCCTCACTGTGCTCTATCAAAGTCCCCGTTTTCCCACTGGGTAATGACTCCTTTTGAGGCATATGACCCCAGTTCCATACCTTTTTATTCACTTTTGGTGATTTAGCCTGGATACCAAGTCTTAGTCCTGTCCATTTGAAGTTTTCAGTGTTGTATTAGACTCAATGTTGCCCTCCCTCCCAGCACGGGCTGGTGGGACTCCCCTTCCTTTTTCCAGTAGTTCCTGCTCTCATGTTGGGCTGGGAGAAGGAGAAAAGTTTCCACTGGAGACTGGCCAAGGCGAGGTTATTTGCCTCCTTTCTGTAAACTCATGGCCACCAACCACTAGTCTAGCTTCTGGACTCTAGACTCCATGGGTACAGGTGGAGACTGCCTTGGTCCCTAATAAAGAGACACTTGATTCCATCTTCTTCTGACCCATAAATGCTGGCCTCACACCCACATGCCCCTGTTATAACTGCCTCTCCCCAGCAGTTCCTGGGAAGCCTGTGGTCTCCAAGCTCAAGGCACAGGCTCAATTCATCTTCCGGGCGTCCCAGACACTGGCAGACTGGTGGGGCCTAAGGCGTTTCCTTGCCTCTTCTTTATCTGGTTATGCTGTGCCATACTAGAGTTAGATGGGGTCGGTCAGGAAGCATGGTGGCTGTTAACCAGGGAAGAGATTGCCCCATCACCTTTCTTACAGAACCCACAACTCTATAAGTAATTTGGAGTTTGCCTTCTGTTGCAGCTTGGCAGTTTGATGTAATTATGAATTCCAAAAATTGGATTATACTTGTAAACTGGTCTGTTAATCTGGTCATGATTAAGTTATGATTAGGGCATTAACTAGGTCATGTCAGTAGGGCATTGAGCCCCACCACTTGGTGGGTGGGGGAATCAAATATAAAAGGCACGGCAAAGGACAGAGGGAGTGGTTTTGATGTTGGTGTCTTGAGCTGGAGCCCCGGGAAGTTAGAAAGCTTGGTCGTGAGGAAGGAGAGAAGGCCCTGGGATAGAGACAAGCCATTTGCCTGATAGTCTACAGCTGGCCTTGTGGAGAGACGCAAAGCCTAGAGAGCCTCATGGTCTACAGCTGACCTTGTGGAGGAAACAGAAGCTAAGCCCGGAGAGAAACGCAGCCCCGGGAACAGAGGAACCCAGAAGCCTGAGCCCTGGCAAACGTTGGCAGCTGTTTTGCTCCAACACATGACAATGGACTTTGGTGAGGGAAGAAACTCACGCTTTATGGCCTGGTAACTGTGGACTTCTACCCCAAATAAATACCCTTTATAAAGACCAACCAACTTCTGGTATTTTGCATCAGCACCCCTTTGGCTGACTAATACACCTTCTAACAACTTTGGGAATGGGAACCATACATGCTCCCCCTCCCAGAAAGAAGTGACTGAATGGCCTTTCTTTATTGTACTCCCCAAAGTAAAACCCCTCCTTACCTCCACCTTATATCTTTTGATGGTGTAGGACCTAACCCCAGTCGGTGTCTCTCACCCCTAGAACTAGGTGTCTTACACCAAGAAGTGTCTCTCATTTGAAATTGGTCCTAGAAAATGCAGGGCAGAAAAAGGTCTCAATTAGGACCTCCCGTCAGGCTCCTACACTCACATGTATAAATACATTCTTAAGTGAAACTGCTGCTCCCTCAGTAAGATTGTCCTCTGCATCTCCAAGGACATAGCGTTTCCTTTGAGATGCAACGTGGACACTCTAGTTCTGGTCCCATCTGACATACCTTTGAACTTCATGTATTCTGTTTTGCTCTTTTAGCACAATAGTGGCAGGGGTTTGGAAAGAAAAATTAGTGGTGGTTGTTTCAAAGCTCCATTCATATAAAATCTACAGGATGGAGGAGGTTGCTTCCCCATGGACCACTCTTCTAAGGAAAACTGAAAACTCATCTAAAACCACAGCTTCTTATGGGTTGCCTAGTATGTCCCCAGAGAACTTCCCTTATGTCTCAACACAAGGGCCACTTGTATTGATTATTTAACAATGAACATATTTCAGCTTCTTTCTTATGGTCTTAGCCTGAGATAAAAGATCATTACACCCCTGTGCTGCTTCTTTCCCTTCGTATAGCTGTTTCTAGGCATTTAGCTTGAATGGAGCAATGAGACGGCTAAGATGTAGACTCTCTCGAGGAATTCCCAACGCTGAACATTTTATTCCTGTAAATATTTATTAGTGGACTAATAAATGGCAAGCACAAAGTAAGTTCTGGGAGATAAAGATAAGGCATGGTCCTTGCCTTTCCAGAGCTCAGAGCCTGTCAAGGGAGAGAAAGAACTGTGATTGCACTGTGTCTAACAAGCCCTGGGACGACTCGCTTAATATTCTTGGATGTCAGTGTCAGGCTACAGAAAGGAAATTATGTGTGTGCAAGGGGTTTTAGGGGTGAGAAGCTGGGGGTGGTTGTGAAGAGGGGCTTTCTAGACCAACACCTGCAGAGGGGAGAAAGATAGAGCTGACTGACAGAGCTAGAACATTTCCCTGCTAACCACATGTCAATAGATCTTGACGGTTAACCTGACTGTCTTGTGTCCAGAGCACAGGAGAACTGGCTAAAACACTGGAGAGTTAGGGGACAGAATTCCTACAGTGAGTCTTTGATGTGTTTGTATTTGTATTAAGCACTTAACTCATTTGCCAGGCCATATGCTAAGCATGCTACAGGCAAAAAAACCTCATTTAATCTTACAACTACCCTATGAGTTGGTACTATGTATATTCACCTCATTTTATAGATGAGGACACAGGCTGCCCAATTTAAATAACTTTAACAAAATCATACAGCAAATAAATAATAGAGCCAGGTCTTGGATCTAAGTGAATATAACTCCAAACTCATCTTTGTAACTGCCCTTCCTTCATAAGAAGAATTGTGAGGTACAATCTTCCAGTCATGACCATTTGTGTGATTTCACTGCTTTATAGCATAAATGATATTTCAGAGACCCTGCTAAGTAGGATCAGGTAATCTTATCCTATATCGCACGAGGTGTTACTTACCTTAAGCTGAAAAGAATTTTCACCACCACAACTGATTCAGACTTGTTCTGAATAGTGGACCCCAATCTCGGCTAAACTAATAACTTTATTAACCACTTTAAGGATTATTCTTTGAGGATGGGCATGATGTAAAGACTGCCCTTTTGTAAAAATGCTCAGCCCTTTCTTTCCGCCAAATGATGGGACCATCATTTTCTCAGATAATCATTCCAAATTCCGTAAAACTTTTTTTCTCACAACTGCTTTCTCAGATAATCATTCCAAATTCCATAAAACTTTTTTTCTCACAACTGCACTGCAGGACCAGGTCTTTCCATGGAATGTGAAGGGAGAGCAGACTTTAGACAAAGGTAAGTTTTACTAAGGACCTTTGTATCAGTTAGGAATTTAGGAATTATGTTCACCTCCAAGTAATAGAAACCTATCCCCCTCACCCAACCCCCCAAAAAAGAAGAAGAAAAAAAACAGAGATTTAAACAAACTAGGGATCTTATTTTTCTCAGGTAATAAAGAATCTGGAAGCATAGAATTCAGAAGTCTAGAATAAGTATGATGGCCCACAGTGTCATCAGGGACTTAAACTCTGTTTGTATTTACATCTAGTCTTCTTTAAAGTGTGCTTGGTAGGGGCCGGCTGGATAGCCCAGTGGATAGGGCGCCGGCATACCACATGGGAGGCCCTGGGTTTGGTTCCCGGGGACCTCTCCTGGCGGGCAGATCGCCTTGAGAATGGCAAGCTGCCATGGGTGGGCCAGAGCCACCGTGGGCAGGGCAAAAAGCTGCCACGGACAGGGCAAAAAGCCGCCATGGGCAGGCAGGTCGCCCGCGAATGGAGCGCAGCCAGCCACCCGCGAA